>JAJHPJ010000001.1:0-227988 GCA_026724395.1 Theileria sp. buffalo | reverse complement strand
TTATCTTTACGCTGTTTATCAGACATCACTGGCACATGGTTTCCCTACGTTTTCCCCGAAAATCCAAACAACAACATATTAAACAACGAAACAACTAATGCACGGACTGAATCAGGAACTCCGGTGAATAATTATAAAGAAGGTTGTGAGGCAAAAAGTGTGATTGACGTGAGTTTGAGTGTGTCAACTGTCAATGGCAGTGGTAAGCGTAAAAATAACCCGCCTAACTTGCAAACTCGTCTTCTAATAATTTGGATATTAGTGATAATTTCTGCTGCGGTGTTTCTGGCTATGATTCTGGACGTCACACTTACTTCAATGCCTTTTAATTGTTTTTTCCTAAATATTTATTCAGGAATTGTGATTTCTGTTTTATTTCCTCTTTTCAGAGGCGCTTGCATATCAATTATTTACACTCACTTGTGGTCCGTTGGAGTCAATGATGGGTTAATCGATGATGATGTGTTAGAACAGGACGATGTGAACCTCGTGAAAAGTTTCCTGATTGGACTCTTTTGTCTAATTGAGATTATTCCTCTATTGATTTTCATCCCAATAGACAGTGTCCTAAGACCTCTAGTTCTCGAATTTATCAAGAATCGTGCTGGTACATCCCATTAATACATCCAATTAAAACATACAATTAATATATTTTTCCATATATTTACTAATTAACATAATAACATAAGATATGTGGAGTAAATTAGGGTTGAAAAAACTTCAAGTGTATGGGTATACATTTTTATAATTTGGTACGTAATATTTATTGAGCATTTTATGGTTGCGATTGTCTGGTTTTGGCCTGTTTTTGATCTTGATGATGATGATTAGGAGAATGATTATTATGAGAAACAGTATCGCCTTCAGGTCCAGTTGGTTAATAAGCTTATTAATCAGCGAGCCTATGATCTCCACTGAGATTGAGGAGACATCTTCATAAACCAGCGAGTCCTTCTTCATACATAACTCCCACTCCTTACACTTGGCCTCCATCGCAGGGATCTTTATCACATTACATTTATTCTTATTATACTCATTAAAACATGTCTAAACATATTTTACCAAACTTAATATACACAGATGTGTTTTAACTATATAAATAACTATATAATTAACTATAGTAATAGTAAATAGTATAGTAGTGTGGATTACCTGTGACTTATTGTGTATAAGAGTTTTATTATTATTAATATGATTAATGATATCTTTCCTTAGAATGATGAAAATGACAATTAAAATGTAAATTAGTATAAAAGTAACAATTGTGTTAAGTATAGTTTTGAGCCAACTATTTATACTTTCCGTGATAAATTTGCTCTTTTTCTCATTGTTATCCCAGACGAAATCGTTATATCCATCATTTACCGGATTACACCGTAGATACTTACTAACGTACGGATTTATAGCATTAAAATCCGACCTAAAGTTAAAAAGGTTATTTTTATTACAGTTCTGACAGCTGAGTTTATGGAACTTGAAGGAGTTATTGGAGAACCTTGTGTTATTCGTTTGCGCCGATATGGTCGAAGATTGCGATGACAAATTTGATGTTTTTGGACGAAATAATTGAATTTCATTTTTCTTGCCACGTTTCAAATCCCTCAAATTTTTAACGTAGTGCGCTTTTGGCGCTGTTTTCATACAACTCATCAACCAACCATTTTTTTTCTCCTTCTCATCATTAACCATATTATCCACTACATCTACTGTGCTATATACATTATTAGTGTTATTCTCAATATTATTAGTGTCATCTTGAAAAGTATTGTCACTATTAAGTTTATTAGTGTTTACGGGATCAGTGAGTTGAGTGTACGAAATGGTATCTGAATTTGGTTTCTCCAACTTAACAAAAATGTTATAACCTGTCAACAATACGTCATCATCCACACCTTCCACAATGTTAACATCGTCAATCTTAATATCAGTGTTCATATAATCCGGTGTAACATTACTGTCATTTTTGTTAACAGAATTTACATTGTCAGATCTATTCTCATTATTTGATTGGGATTCAGAAGTTAAAAATGAATTGGAATTTGAGATTTTGAGTGATTTAAGTCCATCATTTAAATTAAGCTCTTCTAACATATTTAATGGTTAAATTTAAAAAATTTCCTTCTTATACGCAAATTAAAATATTTTCATTATTATAATAATTTACAAAGTTAAAGAATAATTAATAATATTTGTCAGGTTAACACATGGTCGACACTATTAATAATTATTAATTATTTTAGTAATATTAACAAAATGATGGACGATGAGAGTTATGGAATAATTGATAAGGACAGTTATTACAAGGATCCACCTCGGGAGGAAGACCTCTCTGAACTCGTCAATAACACTTTAGAATCCATTAAACCCAGACTTCCAGTATTTTTCCACTCCTAAACACCATTTTACATTATTTTACACTAATTTATACTAATTTACTTAGTTATTTATTAATTTTAATATGTAAAAAATTTATATTATTTGATAATATTCATATTTTAACCCAATTAATACGCGATTGTAATAATATTTTAGAAAAAATACGATGAAGAGGTTTTGAAGGAGTTATTACTTGAGTTAATGTTAGTTGAGAAGCGGTGTCGTCAGAAGTTGGACGGGGAGTCGAATTCTTTAATTTGTAACTTTATTTTGACGGTTTTGTACGATTTTAATGACTTTAATAACATGTTCTACTACTTGGTATTACTATGTAAGAAGCGCGGACAGCTGAAGACTACCATAGCCTCCATGGTTGACTTGGCTGAGCGTTGGCTGGACTCGATTCCAAGTCTTGAGGTTCGGCTTGAGCTGTTTAACACTCTGGACAAGATTACTCTCGGGAAGATTTACCTCGAAAAACAACGCGCTCAAATTATTTTTAAGCTTGCAAAGCTCAAAGAAGATCAAGGCAATATTAAAGAATCAGCCTCCATACTACAGAATATCGAAGTATCACACATTTTACACATTTTTTACTTTTTTACACATTTTTTATCTATTTTACACATTTTTACACACATCTACACATTTACACATTCTGTAGTAGTTTACACATTTACACACAAAATTACTATTGATCATATGTTGAATAGGTGGAGACGTATGGAAGTTTGAATAAGTTGGAGAAGATAAGATACATACTGGAGCAGATGCGTGTGAATTTGCTAAACGGTGACTACATTCGTTTCTTTATGACAAGTAAGAAGATAACGGAGTCGGCATTGGATGATTATGTTCCTGAGAAGCTTCAGTTCTATGACTTCATGATACAGTACTACCATCACGACTTTGATATAGAGAACATTACCAAGTCACTCTACACCATTTACTCAACCAAGAAAAAGTTATTTCTCAATTCTACCAATACAAATGAATCAACTGATACTACTGAATTAACTAATGTAACGGAATCAACTAATTTAACAGAGTCAACTGGTAGTATAGATGAACAATACTACAAAGATTATTTAACTGTAAGTTATATACACATTTATAGTATTATTATATAGTGTATAGTATTAGGGTACTAGGTATTAGGTATATAGTATTTAGCTCCCTCTCCGAGAGCAGCAGATTTTGCAAGCTCCTTCTCGGGGTATATATTTAAGGGTATTAGATATATAGTTAAGGGTATTAGATATATAATTAATAGTATAGTTATATATTTAAGGGTATAGATGAGTAGATAAACTGTTAAATATGATAATAGGTATTGGAGAAGTTATTGTTATATTTGATATTATTATCACTGAATGAGGAGAATATAAAGTACATGAAGAAGGTGAGCGAGGATGAGAAAAAGTTCATAAAGCAACTACTGGTGGTTTCACCTTTTTTCCAGCAGTTTCTCAATAACTTTCTTATCCCACACCAGCTTGACGATGTACTCGTCGACAAGATCAACAGTATGCTCGACGAGCGATGCAGTAAATTATTATACGACCGGATAATCCAACACAATGTTAAAATCGTCTCAAAATACTATAACAAAATTACTCTCACACGCCTATCAACACTACTAAACATTCATTCAGATGTAAACTTACACCAACAATATTCAACTTAGTTATAACAATATTACTACACATATAACTTTATTATTCTATTATACCTTAACAATAGTACTACACATATGATTTAGTTATTTATTATAACAATAGTATTAATTTTGGGTGTAGAAATTGGAGAATGAGATAAGTAACATGGTGGAGATGGGCATAATTGACAGTAAAATCAACCGTATCACAGGAATTATCAAATTTCAAAAGAAACTACAAACTGAAATCATTCTCAACAATTGGGTCAACAATATCACAAAGTAATAACACATTTATTTACACTATTTTACACTATTTTACACATTTCCTACACACCTACAGTAGTTATTTACACACTTTTTACACACTTACACACTAAATAAGACAAGTTTACACATTTTTACACACTAAATAAGACAAAGTTACACATTTAATTAATTATTATAATAATTAATTTATATGATGAGTTTTAGATTAATGGAATTGGTGGATCAATGTTCTAGATTAGTTCAAAAGGAGAAGATGATCCATGAGGCTCGATCGAAGCAAATCCAACTTGATACACAATTTTCATCCTAAAATTTTTTTCACAAACTTTTTTTTACTCCAAATTTAATATTCAGAAAATTTTATTAATTCTCTATCCATTATTTATTTATCAATTAATTAATTATTATTAATTATTATTTATTATTTATTTATTGAATATTTATTTATTTATTGTTATATTGTTGGAATTGGTTAATTTTGTTAGAATGTGTATAGTTCCCCATGGAATCTTGAGTATTGTTTCCAAGAGTAATTAAAAATAATATAATTATAATAAAATTGGATTTATAAAATAGTTTAAAAAATGCCTAAAAATAAAGGTTTGAATTTTTAATTTTTTAATAATTGCTTAGGTAAAGGAGGAAAGAACCGGAGACGTGGTAAAAATGATAATGAAGGCGAAAAAAGAGAATTAGTCTTCAAAATGGAAGATCAAGGTTGTTTTTATACCCTTTTCATACATTTATAACATTTTCACTATTTATCCCTTTTTAACATAATTATTATAATAATTAATATTTTATATTAATATTATTTTAATAATATTGTTGATTTTTTTTAGAATATGCTCAAGTTTTACGTATGCTTGGGAATGGTAGACTTGAAGCCTATTGTTTTGACGGTACTAAACGTCTTTGTCATATCAGGTATCATTACTATTACTATACTAATTAACTATATACTATCTTTATACCCCGAGAGGGAGCTAAATTAACTATACTACTACTTAACTACTATACTATTAACTACTATACTACTGTAGAATAGTCTCAAATACTGTAAATAATACTCTTGTATACTATTTAATACTATTAAATATTGTTGAAAAATATATTAGAGGTAAGATGAGGAAGCGAGTTTGGGTGAACGCTGGTGATATCATATTAGTATCTCTTCGTGATTTCCAGGACAGCAAGGCTGACGTGATCGCAAAGTACACCGCTGAGGAGGCGCGTACTCTCAAGGCTTACGGAGAATTACCTGAAGCAACTAAAATCAACGAAACAGATGTGTACGACGACGAGGCTGACAACTGCATTGACTTCCAGGACGTTTCATCCGAGTCAGAACCCGAAGATGAATCTCAAGAGGAATCAGAGTTCGATATCGATGATTTATAACAACTTTCACTTAATTAATTTAGTAAATACACACAATTTTATTCATATATCAAAGGAGATGCATATAATTTATATGAGTAAATTAAATGTCTTGGAGTTTACTTTTAAGTTTTAGTGATTTATTCTTTAAAATCTCAATTGCTTTCTACATCACAATGTGATCTATTAACTATACTAAACTACTAATTGTGTGTAAAATGTGTAACTAACTACTTAGTGTGTAAATAGTGTAAAAAATGTGTAAACTAGTGTAAATAGTGTAAAAAATGTGTAAACTATTGTAAACCGCAGGAATTGCCTGCAAGCAACGGAATATTACCAATATCAGTTGATAACTTGAAACGGAACCGGAACTTTCAATGGAAACTAAATCAATCATAAAGACTAAAAAGGTACAAATAATGTGATTGGTGAGCTTTGAAATAATTATCTTCTTGGGATACAACTCCAAACAACGACGACAACTCGTACAATTCAACGGATTTTCAATACTCACTTCACCTACAAATATTCATATACATAACATATAAATGTATTAAGTAAATAGTTGAATATAGTAGAAATACGGGGTTATAGAGGAAATAGTGTATTGTATAGGTAAATAGTTGATTATAGTGTACTATAGAGGAAATAATTGATTATAGTGAAGTTAATTAGAATAAAAATACCTTTAGAAAAAGAGAAAACATTCATTGGACAAATCTTTGGTAGCATTTTCTTTTCATTGGGAGTTAGCTTATGTTCAGTAGAAAATTCTAAACACAATACAAATTACATAATAAATATGGATATGAATAGTTAGATGAGTGTTGTACCAATTTTGGGCATGAATTTGTAGACGGCAGTTGAGACTGGCGACCACTTCGAATGCACTTTCCCAATTCCCTTCTCAAGGTACATACTCAAATCTATCTCCTACAACTCAATATACACATCTTTATACAGGTATTAAGGTATTTTATTAGCTTAATGAAGTTTGAGAAATTATCAAATCTATCAAATGTACATAAAACCTTTTAAATAACTGTAATAGTGTGAAATGGTGAAAGTTGTGGAAAATTAAGATAATTATGTTACCTGTCCTGGAGCTAATTTCGTGATTAAAATATCATCATAAACGGGTTTCGGAGGATTATCCTTAAACATCAACTCTTGATTATTAGATAATGGAACCCATTCCAAATCATTACTATATACTAAAAAACAACATTTTACACCAAATATCACAGGATAACACTATTATACAGTATTAAAATAAGTATTAGAATAATTATTGTAAATGGTAATTAATGAAATTTACTGGAAAGGTAATCGGATTGATCGAATTTATTATATTTAACTTTAAGCTTAAAGCAAACGCTATTTTTATCATTTATCTCTTCACAATCTGTGAAATATATTAATTACTATTGAATTTACTCTTGAAATTAAAAAGGTCCGGATCAATTGAAAAGGGAATTAAACCAAGTCTATGAGCCAATAATTCGTCCTGGACTACTCCAGTGTTCTGATATATCTACAAAATTATTAATCAAATATTTTATATAACTAGCTATTGTTAATTGTAATTAGATAGTATAAAGATAAATACTGTGTAGAAAATTTAGAAATGAGAATTGGAGATACCTGTACAGTTTCAACGGCTAGAGTGGGAACTTCTGAGATAAGAATCCTTCTCAAGGCGTTTGCGAAAGAAACGTCTAGACCGACGATTTCAACGACGGAAAATTCAGGTGTTTTCTTGAGAAACTTAACTTGTAAATTCTTCACCTTCTCAAGGATTGGAACATTACTATCAGACTCCTCATAACACGGCTTAATCCCAGAAGGCTCCAAAAACACTCGATTAGGCATTGGAATCACAATATATTACAGATTCCGAATTATTTACATATACAAATTAGTATAATAAGATTTATAATATAATGAATTAAAAATAATGAAAATAAGTAAAAATAAGGTAAATTAGGTAAATAAGGAATTTAGAAGATTCATTTATTAATTCCTAGATCGGGTTTACACAATTCTCATTTTTATAAATATTTTAAAATTTTTATTTTTATATACAAATTATTATTTTACCAATTTTTTCATCCGATTATTATTATTTAATGTAAATTAATTTAAATAATATTTATTTAATACATTTTAATTTGTTTAAAGGGTTTAATATATGGATGTAATAAACACTGTAGAATATTAAAAAAGGTTAAAAGAGTATCATTTCCTTCGTTTTACGATTTATGCTTTTTCACCAAAAAGTTTCGTGTCGTATAAGAAATCTAGGAATGGAGGAGCATATTCGGGCTTCATATCGAAAAAGAGGCAAACACCACCAAATGCCAAGAATATGAAGAATATTATCCAGATCATAAGGACTCTGCAGGAGAAGCATTCCTGTCCTGGTCTAAATGAGAAAATGAGTCCTGTGATGAAGATAAGACCACAGAGACTGAAGAATATTATCCACAAGAGTCTTACAAGTGTCATTTCCATTTTGTCGTTGGGTTTAATTTAAGATTTTTTAAAAGTTGATTTTAAGTTTTGAGGTTTTAGAAGTTTAACTCCTGTCGAGTGTGATTCTATTTCGGAAAAATAATCCTTTACTTGTTTTTTTTAAGTGAAAAAAAAGTTTTTTTAAATTATAAAAGTTATTATACAATATTGAATTATATATTTTAACGAATACTTCAAATATAACAACCCGTATCTGCAGGTACTTTTGTGTACTTCTCTGGCTACCCAGCAATTAGTGACTAAATCCCCAAAACTAATCCTCAAAAACACATAAATATTTATTTATACTTTAAAAACTACATAAAAATTGATTTATATTTAAAAATTTCCCATTCGCCATGTTAATTTTAATATTCATTTTCCTATGCCCTATGAGTTTGAGATTTCATTATTGCTGCTGAGTCAGATCATTTCTTTAAAATGTCATCCTGATCAATTTTTGTTATTTATTTTACTTTTTAAAAAATTATCTTCTCTCTTTTTTAACAAGATTTTTACTTACACACTTATTACACATTTTACACTTCATTTTTTTTTCACACTATTATTATATTATTTATTAACTATTTTCTTATATTTAATTCCTGATTTAATATAATTGTAAATCTTGTCACGTTAATCTTGTATTGAAATTTTACAACAGCCTTCCATTACCTTTTATTTATTATTTTGTATTATATTTTATTCTAATGTATTATATTATTTATTTTTTAAAAACTATTAAAAATTATTTTTTCATTTTTAATGATTTATTTTTCACTTAAATTTCCAGTTTTAGGTATTTTACCTTTTAAACTCTATTTATTATACTATTAATTAATCTTTATTATACTATTAAATTGCTTTTATTATACTATTAATTAATTTTATTTATATTTTAATTATAATTGATTTAATTCTGATAAATGTATAATAGTACGTGAATATGGGCGAAAGAGTTTGGGAAGATCCAGATGATGTTGAGGTTCCAGGTTTCGAGGAGCCTGGCTGGGTACAGAAGCGGCGTTTGATCTTGAAGGAAGGTGATTCAGATGCTCTTTTATCTGTTTCTGGAGCACTCACTAGGGTTAAACCAAGTGCCTTTAAAACCGGTTCAAGATTTAAAATTACTCCCATAAAACCTTCTAAAGATTCTTTTAAGTTTAGGTACTCAATAGATCTTATCTACTACTCCAGCTATCTATTAAAGATACATTAACTATAGTTAACTACTAATACCTTAACTATACTATTAATTATTATTTTAGTGGCCAAGTGAGTTCTATTGGTTTTGATGAGGAGTTCCGGTTTATGTCAGTTTTATGTCATAAGGAGAAGGGATTACAGCTTTACACAGTAGGTGACAAGGAACGGTTTAAGTTAAAGTCTAAAAAAACACTTTTCTTTAATGATTTTTTAATACAAGATTTTGCCTTCAAGGATAGAAATATTCTATTAATAGGAAAGAATAAGAAATTACTCAAATATGATATAAACAACGGGTAAAAACGAGTTGTAATTTTGTAGTTTAGGACAGAATATATTCAATGTAATGGTTCCCAGAACTGAAGTTGCCTTTAAACAAGTTGTTACTTCAAATCATAGCAACTATTACGCAATTCCATGTGCCAAAACAGGGTACACAATTAATTTATATTTAATGTTTAGAACCATATTGTTATGTGATTTCAAGGACAATTTACTGGTCCATAACTATAAAATGAACTCCGAATGCGTTGTAAGTTTTATTCTAAAATATTCACTCCAGGGACTTGGATTCATCGACGATATTCTCATTTCATGTGATTCAGACTCCAATGTAATTTTCAATACAATTTTATCTATTTATCTATTTACTTATCTACCTATTTATCTATCTATACAACTCAGTTATGTGTTTATAATGGTATAGATATATGAGTTTGATGTGAGAGGTGGAAAATGTAGAAGAAAGTTTAAGGATCCAAATTCTGTCCATGTCACAGCGTTTTCAACTTTTAATTCAAATCGCAATTCTTATTACGCTACAGGAACCAAATCAGGCTACGTTAACTTATACCATACCAACTCAGATAAACCATTCAAAGTATTAATTACACAATCTACAACTCAGTTACACAATACTATTAGCTTAGTTACATAATACTATTACCTCAGTTACACAATACAATTAGCTTAGTTACATAATACTATTACCTCAGTTACACAATACAATTAGCTTAGTTACATAATACAACTAATACATTTAAACGTAATTAGATAGTTAGTAGTATATTGTTAGAGAATAGTAGTTGTGTACCCCATTGTAAACGGAGGAATTATAGGTTTTGGATAATTTAACGACTGAAATCACAAGTTTGAAGTTGAGTGAGGAATTCGGGCTGTTTTCGTCGGTCCACAAGAAAAATTCAGTGCGTTTGGTGTACAATGACAACTACAACGTGGTGGCAAACTGGCCCAATAACACGTCAAACCTGGGCCGCATCACAGCACTTGAATACTGTCAACCTCTAAATACAATAGTTCTAGGAACCAGAGCTGGCCGAATACACTTTCATACCATTAAAAAATAATCTGTACCATTTCATTACAAAAACTAGTTAAACAAACATCAAGTAATTTATTTTCGATTGAATATTATTATTTTCTAAAACATTTATTTTAAACTTGAAATATTGAGAAAAAAAGCTCAGAATATTGTCACCAAAATAAATTTGATGGAATAAGAAGGTAATTTAAAAGAATTTGCCACTTTTAAAATTAATCAATTATTAAAGATAAATACAATAAAAAAGTTATTTAAATTAATTTATTAATTGGTCAAATTATTACAATTTCAACATAATTGAAGGATTTGAGAAAAACGAACAATTTAGAGAAGGAAAATAGGTATTGGGAAGTTGATGTTGTGATTAACAATTTTGGATAAAAAAGAGTTAAAATTATTAAAAAAATAAATGAAAAATTTTAAATAAGAGTAATGTGTACAGTGAAAGTGGTGTAATCGGTTGATCGGGAGTTATTTATAGGTAAGATTACACATTAAGCCCTTAAAGAGAGTTAATTGAAATTAAAATTAGTTTTCTATATTTAATAAAGGGATTTATTCAGGAATTTCAATGTCATGACAGTTTGGTGTCCCGCTGTGTAAAGTTACTTGCGTTATAAAGGGCATAAACAGAAGATTCGGGAAAGGAAACTTAAAGAATCATATAATTTGGAACATTTGGAGAAAAATTTAGAGATTAATATAAAGTTTGTAATTTCTAGGCTGGCCCAGCGTTGTCGAGATAAATATCCCCACAGGTGTAGGAGTCAGAAATAATGAACTGAGCCTGGATGGCGTTTTTGAGAAAGTTACTCCTGTTTCTGGCATTTGCCAGCTATGTTCAGGGCTCAGAGGTCGAGCTTGACCTGTCGAGCGCGTCTACGGACAGTTTTGATGTGGTCACTTTTGAGGCTGGGCCGGCCTCTGTGACACGTTATACACCCAAGCTGGGCGTATACGTGAATAGAGTCACCGACTCGCCAGAAAGTGTATGGTCCCCTTTGTCGAAAGATTTCTCCATGAAATCCTTCGAAATCCACCAAAGGTCGGGCCACAACTCCATAGGCCACCTCGCGCTCCTGGAAAAAAGCTCTCCAGCCCCTTTTGATTCCAAGAAGGAGGATAATTTAGACCAAAATACGACCGAATCTTTATCAGAAAAGGTTGTCTTTAGTAATTTATATTTCACAAAGAGAGAAAAGGGTTGGTTCCCCCTAACAAAGTACCATTTTGATGTATTAAAGGACGATATGGAGTCCTTAGACTCAACTCTAGACCTACATAATTTTTCAGATTCCATCATATCTGTCTCACATCTTGATGACAGAGTGACACGGGAGATACTACTTGCTCGCCGTCTTTCACATGTAACTCGCGTGAACCATAACGGGGATCTGGTCTGGAGGTCTGGAGGATCTGAGCTCTTCAAGAGCGCAGCTCTCTCTTACAATACGATGAATAAGCTTGTGTTGGTCAAGATGACTTTGACCACTCCAAACGTAACCTACAACCCTCTTGATGAAAAGTCTACCAGATACTACGTAGACAGAACTCTTTACTTCTATAGGAACAAGGCATTTGCCTGGGAAACCGTAAATCCGACATTCTACGATGAATACATCGATAGGTTGAGGAACGAGTTCGCCGAATTTTCGAGGCGTTTTCCAAAGCTTACTTTAGACCTTCTTCACTTGGTGAATGGGTCCGTCTCTGCGACTCCTGTATACTTCAACTTTAAATTGGAGAAGAATGAGTACAGAGGTATGAATGTTATGATGGTTAGTCCCTTGGGAGATGCCCTGTTGACTGTTGTAAAGTCAGGAGACTCTCTTCTTTGGGTTTCCGAAGATAAGAAATCGCATTGCAGAGACGTACGCCTTTACAGACTGAGCGGAGGCTCGACACTTGTTGATCTTTGTTTGGTCTCTACCAACTCTGACGTCTGCCAGTATAAGTTTTTCGGACTCGAAGGTGGTGAGTGGAGAGCACTCTCACCCGAGAATTACAAACATTTGTTGAACAACGACGAGATTTCGGTTGTTCTAGACCTCGCAACATCAGATTTGGATTTCTGTACAAAGGCCCTCTTCAAGGTCGATGGTGTCCCAGTAATACACTATACTGCCCATGATGGCTACTACTTTGACAAGGTTAAGGAACTTGAGTTTGAACTATGGAACTCAACTCGGTTCCTAAAGTGTAAAAAAGCGTTCCATGTCAATTTGCACAATTTAAACTTCATTTCTTTACTCATTGAAGATCCGTTAAGCAACACTTCTCATTTGCTGTATTATCAAAAAATGTCACATACCTTTGGTAATAAAGAACTTGTTTGGGTCCCTACAACCCAGGCAGTACACTCTTCATTGATGTACTCTGCATTGATGAAGATATCGTTCGACTTTGACTTGACTGAGTTTATGGATGAAGTTGTATCAGACTATGTTTTCCCCTTTGATCTCAACGCCTTCCCCGAGACTAAGGTTGATACAAAGCGCAAAAATTATACTTTGAGCTCATTCAGGCACAAAGATGTCCCAATGGTCAGAATTTATCCAATATTCGCATCTCATCTGGCCAACTTTCGAGAAGGTTCTAACGTCATCTGGAGCTCAAAGCGTAACCAGAAACTCCTTTTCTTGGAGTTTAACTATGCTGAGCAGCCCACCATGGCGATGTTAATGTTCTCCGACGAGAATGACGTTATAAGGGTTTATTACTATTCCCGTGTTAAGGCCAAGTGGAACAAAGTTACTGTAGATGAGGCTCAGGACTATTTCAACGTAATATCTACCCTCCAGGATTACAAGTACTTCACACTTGATGTTGGGAAGTTGTCGCCTTCTAACAAGTTCACATGTAACGTTGAGCATTTTGATACCCCTCCAACTGCCTTTGTGGAGCCATCCTATGGCTACAAGGTTGCCAAACTAGTCGACGGCACTGAAACAATATGGTCTTCCGCCTCAGTTCCAACCGAAAACTCCACAGCTTACGGCAAAGTCGATGGCACTAAACAAACTAGGGGTTATGAGACTCTTATATACGCCTCAACCGTGCCTTACAATGACCCGAAATTCTCAATCGTAGTTACTCTATCAAAATCCTCAAACCTTTACCTCAACCACTACCGTAAACTCCCAGACGGTTCTTGGCAAGGTGTGAGTAAAGAAGAATACTTTGAGGAGTTGGATAAATATTCTGAAGAGTATTATCAAGGAGAGGAGATTGTTGATTTGTCGGATGTTTTCAAGGGCGAGAAGAGAGATTACTATGAATTTGTTGACTCGAGTTATTTTGGTTTGGACCACTACGGTGTTCTCAAATTCACTGATAATGTGGAAAATTTATCCCTGTACGTTAATGGTCACCACCTGTACAAGTTCGCTAAAGCCCATTACCTCAAAGAAGTTGTTTTCTTTCCCTCAAACTCACCAAAGGTCATATCACTTGAATACCAATTTGGCTCTCTCGAGACCAAATTTCTTTACTTCGTCGACTCAAGCTTGACTGATGTTGATCCTTTCGTTAAGATAACAACTAACTATGTTGAGGTTACTGAGTCTTTCTACAACAAGCAATTCGAGAAGCTCCTAATGTTAAAAAATTACACAACTCTGGATCTGTCCACTTACTACAAAATGGTCAAGGACTTTGAAGAAACTAACTCAGACGAACGTGATTTAGTTTCTTACATCCATGAAAGATTAGCCGCCCGAAAAAATTTAAATAAAGGTAATCCACCCTTAAACCATTCTGTGTATAATTATTTGGGAGTTAATTTCGTGGTTGCGGAGGTTAATTCCGATAATGTTCTTAAGGGCGTGATCGATGGACTTCAGACTGTAACAGGTCTTAACTTTTATCCCTCCACAAAGATTTATTTCACTCTTAATAACGACTACTACTTGAGCATCTATTACACTGATGGCCACACGCGCGAGTTGAAAACTCTTAATTATGAGAAGTGGAATCACACCTGGTCATATCTGAAGACTTCCTTCCGCCGCGGACTTCAAGCTCTGGTTGACTTCGCTTCAAAACCTGTTTCTGTTGACATGTTTCACCTTAGGGACGGCCAAGGCTTCAAAATTACAACTCAATTCACCTCAGACTATTTGGTTAACACCCTAACACCGAAGCCGGGCTTTGAAATAAAGCGTTTGTATTACAACTCAAATCTAATTTACGACACTAATAACGGAATTTCAAAGCAAATTGGTCTCAAAGATGCTCTCGAGAACGTGATTAAAGTTACATTCGTCCCACGCTTTAGGCCCACACTCCTGTATATCACCTCAAATACAAACTCATCAATCCTTAATAAATACTACAAAGTCACTAATTTGATGAACCCCAACTCACCGACCCCCTCCACAATATCAATAATAAAGAGTATTAACGTGTTCGACTACAATTCATTGCTGGACACTGTAAGGGGCGTGAAAGAGTTTTTAGTGGACACCACTAACCTTCACAGCAATGAAGACTACAGGCTTTCAAATCACTCAGTCTATACTAGAGGTTATTTAATTTTAACCCCAAATAAGGACAGAAAATTAGTTCTGTTAACCCAGGGTGAGACAACTATCTGGGAAGCACAAAATGAGCTCGTCGACAACCTCATATTATATCCACAAAATAATCCCTATTTAGCACTCATATACTATAACACTCCTGATGGAGATGGCGTACATCGTTATAGATATATGGCTAGTATGAACAAATGGTTGAAGACTACCGAGGAATTTGCTTTGGATACCATGAAGTTGAGCAAGGAAAACTCAATGCCCTTCACTCTTGACTTGTCAACTTTGTTGAATAGTACCGTGAATGATAAGGATTTTATGTCGAACCAATTCCTGAATCTATATAGGAGGAAGATTTACGGATTACTCTTTACCATAGTTAAATCCACATTCTCAACCTACATTGTGGCAGTTAAACACAATGATAAGGTCTTGTTCGACATTAACGCAGACAAATCAGGTGCCTCAGACCAGTCTAATAGGGTACTGAGTGTGGTTTATGCCTTTAAGGATGACCCTAGGATATTGGCGTTGAACTTTGTGAGGAATTTTGTACCTTCTCAGGCATACTTTAAGAAAAATGATGAAGGAGATTGGGAAGAAATTTCAAGCCCCGAGTATGGCAAGTTTTTATTCTTGCTCAAACGTTTCACCATGAACCCGGTTGTACTTGATATAGATAGTCCTAACCCCAACTTCTTCACCACCTTTACTGATACCTCCAACAAGAACTTCACAATGACAAGGATAACTCCAAAAGACAATTACAAGATTTCCAAAGTTGTCAAATCCAATTCCTCTAACCACGTAGACCCTTTCAGGGAACTCAAATTGGCTGATTTGCATCAGAGATCAGTTCAGTCA
Source organism: Theileria sp. buffalo (assembly GCA_026724395.1). NCBI lineage: Eukaryota > Apicomplexa > Aconoidasida > Piroplasmida > Theileriidae > Theileria > Theileria sp. buffalo. The sequence goes on along the minus strand of JAJHPJ010000001.1, from coordinate 211,847 downwards.
TTTGATGAAGTTTTCTCATTACAGGACACCAGTGTGTTATATTTGGAATACACTGATGGAAATCCTTCTCTTTTGAGACTCTACTACAACACTGACATGTTGTTCCAGGTCCGAAAGGCATATTTTGTTATGGAGGATGGCATCTACAAGTCCACAACTGAGGAGAATTTCAACCACCTTTTGTCCCTGGCCAAGAGCGCAGGCACTCATGTTACCTACAACCTCGACCCATACTACAGGCATGGATCCCCTAGTTACAGAAAGAACAGCTACGAGGAGGAGGTTGTGACCGTTTATAACGACAAGTTTGATCTCGTTTACCCGAACTACGATTTTAATATCTCACCTGTTATGTTCAAGGAGACAAAGGTTTGGGAAGCTCAGCCGCATTACCAGACGCTATCAGTTGCCTCTTACCCCTCAAAGAACCCCAACCAAATGATGGTACATTACAAAGATTTATTAAAAAATGTAGTGTACTCTCAGTATTACAAGATGACAACCGGATCCGGGCCCTCAGACGAGGTTGTCTGGAAACCCGCAACATTATATAGTAATACTGTTTTCGACATGAACGTTAGGAGCTTAGACTTTGATTTGACTGAGACCAGGGTTCACTCTCGTTTGACTGTATTTTCTTTCGAGCACCAGGGACTCTACACCACTGTCGTTCTCCCCAATAAGGATACACTTGTGAGTTCAATTTCCATGGACAAACGAAAGATTTGGACCCCAAGCTACGACGAATCAACTTCTGTGTCTGAGAAGCTTGTGAAGTTTTACTTTACACCCTCTGTGGATCCGAAGATTTTGGTGGTGTACTACAGGGACTTCAAGGGTTACGTGAGGCTGAAGGACTTTAAAAGAGATTTGTCAAGTTTCGAGTGGAAAGAGAGTTACTCGAAATTTATGTCCTATTACCTGGATATGCTTGATTCTTCTTTCCCTCTTAACCTCCAGTCCTATGACAAGTCTAAATTCATATTCTCAACCTACTACAAATACGGATTCAAAATCGTTTCCTTATATCCACTCATCTCCACCAATATCACCAAAATCTTTTCCAAACCAGTTGACTCCAGTGATGTTGATTTGACAGATTCTGATTTGATTTGGAGGGGTGAGGCTAATGAAAATTGTTTTTCATTGCATTTTGCACCTCCAGAAGACCCTAAGGTTTTGTTGGTATATTATTCTGAAAAGTTTGTTTCTAATGCTAGTTTATACTATAAGGACAGTTTTAACCAATGGATTCTTGATAATGAAAACACACACTACCAGTTCATGAATCGTTTACTGAGCATCCAAAATGGATTTGTTTATCACCTTGAGGACTCTAATTTGTCTTTACCAAGCGAGTTTTACACCTATGAATACACTGACGTGTTCGGTGTTAGGTTTGGAGTCTGCACTCCAAAGCCCGGTAAGAAACTTGTCTCGGTCACTGACAAATCAATGTACGTTTACGAGATCACAAAAGGTGAGCGAATTCTCGACGTCCTCTCAGCACAGCCTAACAATCCAGACCACCTCATAGTCATATTGGATACTAATGTAAAAGAGGGAGATTCCCAAAACCCACTAATCACCTACAAATACCTGAAAAAGTTCCAATTTTGGGTCGAACTAGGAGAAAATGAGTTTTTGGACTCACTAATTAGTACCATGTCAACCGATTTTTCTCCAAACCGTTTAACCACTAAGGATTTGCACAACCGTGTTCTCTCCCAGTTATCTGTTGGAACTTCTCATGGCGCTTTCATGGATACTACAAAGGAACTTTCTCCTCCATCAGATTACGAGCATTTTACACTCGACCTCGCCAATTATAAGGAAAACCCAAGGTTCACAGTTAAAAACTACGTTGAATCAACTGTACCCAGGACAGTCCTTCGTCTGAAACGCGGATACCTCCTCACACAACTAGTCCACGCAGATCAGTCGATTTGGACCAATGAACCCATTGAATCGTCTCCCTCAGCCAACGAAAGATTTGTAACTCATGTGTACTTTGCTCCTACTGAGGATCCTGTGGTTTTGACCCTATTCTTCAGGGACTCTGCCAACGGCGTTTTCTCTCGCAGATTTGTTAAAAACACTGTTTGGGCCGAATTCGTGAGCTTGTCTCATGACCTTACAAACGACTCGACCCTCTTCAGCAAGATTAACAAATTTGTCCTCGACATTCACTTCGACTCGATGCGCTACTCATCAACCTCTTTCAAGAAGGAGTTGGTTTACGAGGACGCCACTTACTTCATGAAGATATCCCCCAGGGATAACGTTGACGTAGTTAAGTTGATGTACAAACACTCGCAGCTTTGGGACAAGGGCGAATATGACAAATTCAAATCGGTCCTTGTCTACCCAATCAACTGCCCCAAGTTTGCAAAACTTTTCCTTAGCACCGACAATGGCAATCACTTCTTCTACTTTTCTAGAGTTAACGAGTTCTGGTCATGTATAAGTGAGCAAGATTTTAAGTCGTCACTTAAGAAATATTTCTCACACTCATCCGAAGAATTCGACTCCGTTGACCTCTCCAACACCAAAAACTACCTCAACCAGACCCCAAAACTCAATGTATACTACGCAAACATGCATAAGCTTTCGTTCAAGTCCGTTTCCCCACGCGCAGACTACAAGATATCAAAGGTGGTGTTCGGTCCATCTCAACCCGCTGGTGACTCTGACCTAAATGATTTTGACTTTGGACCTTTCAACTTCAACACACACACAAAACCCATAGATAAGGATTCAACAGATTCTGAACTTACGGTTCTATTTGAACCCACATCTAACGAGGATATAAGATTGGTCTCATTTTCGCCAGAACATGATCCAAAGTTTCTTTCAATTACTTACACAAGTACTTTCAACATGATCATACCTCCAACCACCCTACCAAAGTTAATAGATTCTCCATATTCACCCAACCAATCACCAGAACCAGGTTCAGGCCCAACTCCAACATCATCTGTATCGTTCCCAGGTGATTATGCATATTTATCTGGTGTTCCAGGCTATGAACCCAACTTCAACGGGAGGGATATGTCTTCTCCATTCTACCTTTCGGTGAATACAAATCACTATTACTTGGACGGTGATGTTTGGTCGATAACCGACGATGCTACTTTCAAGTCAATGTGTTTGAAGTGGGCCGACGATCATTTTGAGAGGAAGCAACCGTTTGACCTCGACGTCGACAACCTTGAGCTTAACAAGGAAAAGTATGATATGATGACTGAGGAGTTGGCTGGAGTTCACTTCACGAAGTTTCAGCCAAAAACAGGCTTCGAGTTCTCCCATTTACGCCAGTACGAGAAGGTTGTATACCGTCAGTTTTCATTCCCGATAATCAGCTTTTCAGTATTCCCCCTAAACAAACCCAGATTCTTCAAAATCTCACACAGAATGAGTCCATCACTGATCAATAACTACTTCTTCGTCAGCTTCTACCCCTATGGACTCTCTCAACGCGATTATCCCTCCTTTAAAAAGGCTCTATTTGACTATCTCAACTCACCAGACTACACAAAACCATCTGACTCAACTAAAGTTGACATATGTAAAACTGAGTTAACTAAAACTGACTTACCAAAACCAGATTTGCACCAGTCAACTCTAGTGTTGCATGGAAAGAAGCCTGATGACTTATTGTACTTTGTGGATTATAACAAAGATTCTACAAGTGGTTATAGTTTAGATTATGACACTGATTCTAAGGAGTTTAAAGATGTTGTGAGGACTTATTCTGGCAATTTGCAAATGTTAGACTATTATTTGGTGGCACCAACAAACGGGCATGAGTTCACTAAGCTATACGATAATGGCAGTTTGGTGTTTGAGTTGAGAGAAAACAGAGTTTTGAAGTCGTTATTATTATCACCGAGGACAAATCCCACTTACATACTCGCTCACTACACATGTGATCAGCGCTTCAACTTCTTTGAATTGTATCAGAAGAAAGACAAGTGGGTCAGCGCTTCCTCCACAGTCCTCAAGTATAGAATGAAGAACATTATCAAGTACCACCTCTTCTTCGATTTTGACCAACCCGAACCACACTCTCTCAAGGAACCAAAACTTTCCTTAACCAAATCACCCAGGCCATCATTACCAAGTACCCTTGGTTCACCTAATCCTCAGTTACCAATGTCACCATTTGATAAGAAGGATAACTACCCATCATTCTTTTCACTTAAAGCGGTACCCGCAGGTGCAGGAAAGTTTATGTTACACGGTCGCACTAAGATGTCAGATCTGGAAGAAAAGCTTGAATTTAGGTATGATTTGTTGAAAAACGTGGCCTTTCCACAAGACTCTAATAACCTGCAAACTGGCCTATCTTCCTTAGGATTCAAGTTTTACACTGAGGAAGAAAAACACTATAGGCTGGTTTTTGTAGACGAACCAGACCACAACATTACAAAGTTGAGCGTGAACGACGATGTTTTACTCGACTTGACAAAGAACACACCCTATAACACTAGCGTGAAAGAGTTTTCTTACGACCTTGAATCTGGTGGGTTCACTGGCCAGAACTTCGAGGTTCGCTGTGATACAATAGATGGCAAGGAATACGTGGTTGTGAGGGTTACTCAAAGCACACTTTCCAAGGTTCTTGAAGGAAGTTTGGAGGTCTGGGATCCCAAAGGGAAAGTAGTTGAAAAGTTCGCTTACTACCCTTCAACTGATCCACAACTTTTCTTAGTCTCTTATAAGGTTGCACTCGACAACGGCGAGTTCGTCTCCAAGAACGAATTTCTGCACAAAGTTTCAGACAAGTGGGTTGAAGTTGACCAGGAAAGCCAGCTCCAACTTTGCACTAATTTGAGCTCAAAGCTTTTCGCCTCAAACACCGAAATCGATTCTAGACTACTTAAAGGAGTATTGCTAATGCCCGCAAAGGACCCAGTGAAACTTCATGTTTGGTACACCGAGAATAACTTTGACAAGTATGTGTCATTCTCAAGATCACTGGGAAAGTGGACTCACACTACCCTCGTTTTTAACGACCTAGTTTCGGTCAAGCTCAAGTTTGTTACTGCACAACTGAGGTCCGATACTGTCGTTTTCACAGGCACGCAAGTTCCTAGTCTAGCTGAGGACCGCAGCTCTTCTAAATCTAAGAAGGTTCTTTTCGAGAGTGTCTCAGTAAATCAACATTTCTTCGTCGACCAACCCGAGAAAGATCACTTCTTCTACTTACCTCTCGATAACTTCAAGGTATCAAATGTTTCATACGGTAAGCATTGCTTCTTCAAAAACGCTGACCCTCAAACTGACGCAGCAAACACAAAGAAGGTTCTTGGAGTATATTTGACTATGGAAAACGATAAGGCCCAGTTTTACGGGAAGGTGACTAGGTTAACGGTTTTGTTCGAGGATTTGATGGCCAATGTTCATAGTCATTCCTGGGTTAGAGATCCCACAAATAAATGGTCCAGAATCTCACTCACAGACAAGGAGTTTTCTGCCCTTAAAGACCTCCTAAAGGAAACTAAAACAAAGCTTTCCAAAAAGAACAAAGTTGACACCACTGTCAAGTTCTTCACCAACTTCCTCGCACACACAGAAAAGCCTCAACCTGATAAGACTGGCCTCAAGTTGTCCGGAAGAGTTTCTGTTTCAGACTCATCTCCCATATTCTTCAACTACGACTTGCTGACTGATGAAATGGACATATACGTATCCTCTCACAAAACTCTCTTTTACTCATCTGTGAAGGATGACACTTTCAACAGCTTCAAGCTTCTGGTGGTCAAGGAAGGGTACGAGGCAACTGTTCTTAAAACCTCCGACCGCGTCCTCTACAGCACCTCCACCGATGAAAAACATAGGAACAAACTTCATGGTGATAGGATTGTAGCTGTATACATGACACCAGCCACTAAACCAGACTCATTATGCTTGTACCTATCCGACAGATTAGGAGTCAAAAAGCTTGTTTCTTTCCGAAAACACCTATCTGACAAATCTAAGGGATCTGATGACTGGTTTGAATCTCCTTTGCTTTCAAGCTATGCGAACCTGCTTAAGTTTAAGTTTGACCAGGCTATTTCTCACAGCACATCCTTGAGGCTTGAGTGTTACGATTATACTACAGGGTTCTTCTTTGGGGACGATATGGTTTCTTATAGGCAATTAAATCGCTCAGAGTACTTTGTTAACACTGATTCTGAGGTTAGGAACACACCTTTTAAGGGCTTTTATTCAATATTTAATGCGGCCGAGAATTCCACAATACTTATACCCTTAAAGTCTAATAAGGTTTCTCACATTAAGTGCGGCACCGAAACGCTATTCTCACTCTCGTCTCAGTTCCACACTGTTAGAGCTCTTATGATAACTCCAAGACTCAATCCAGACACCGTAATCGTATACTACATCGACGATGAAAATAATGATTACTACACAAGCTTCACCAAACTAGCTCCCAGAACACCAGCTGCACAAGCCTCAACTAGTTTAGTCGAGTCAACTGCTCAGAAACTGTTTGTAAACCCCAACAAGCTCTGGCAGGAAAGACAACTGATGTTCTTTTCAAGCTTCGGAACTATAAAGAAGATCCACGCCGCTCTGGAGACATTTGAGACAAATAACCCTGCTTTGGTAAATACCGCCTCTACAGTAATGACTGATTCCAGCAACTACAACTTGACCTTAACCTTAACAGGTGTGTACACACCCGAAGACGGACCAGATAAGGAGTTTGTTTTCTTCTATGACCACAATCACAAGGGAAGTGCTTATGTATTTGACGACGAACGCGTTGTGGAGCACAAAAACGCATTTGATTTGGTTTTCAAGAACTCTAATTATATGCGTTATCTCCACGTCAAGTCTAATCCTTCTTACACAGTAAAGACTCTAATGATGGATTCCCAGGTCCTCATGGATTTTGAAGGAAGTTCTGAGTTTGACTCACTAACACTAACTTCCCCCCTAAATCCAAGCGTACTACTTCTAACCACCATGGACTCCCGCTCCTCAATGTACTACTACTTTGTTAAGAAGGAACACAAATGGCAGACAATGGGCTTGGATATGTCCAAGTATTTGAAGATGAAGGTACTCCTAAATAACGCATCAGAAGAAATGAAACTATTGGACTTATATGCAGATAAGCCTGAATCAGAATTGAAACGTTCAAGTCCAGTGGCAATGAACAAATTTGATTTCAATTTGTCGACTTATGAATCTTCAAGTAAAGAATACGTTCTCAAAAAAGATTCGCTTAGTGGTTACGAGTTTATGGTGGGAAAAACCAGACAAAACACCAATGTTGGAAAAATATTGGACTCGAACTTGTTGGTGTGGAACAACCTTGACAACTTTAGAGTCGTTAGGTTTGGCTTCTACCCACCAAAGGACCCAAACATGTTGTGCATTGGATACATTCTTGGTGACAAGGAGGTCTTTGACTTCTTCCACAAAACCGGCGGTGAATGGCAGGAATACTACACCATGAAGAATGTTCCAAGTCTTTTGACCCACATTTCAGACCTTAACCTCTCAAGTTTTGTCCTTGACCTCTCGGCAGTTGAGAAGGACTCAGAACACTTCAAGCTTAGAACTCACCACTACAACGGCGTTGGGATTGTCTCTGGCTTTGTTTCACCCGATTCTACCCTCACTTCAGTGGTTGACAAGGATCTTGTTGTCTTGCCAAAGTCAAAGTTACAGGGTATTAAGGTTCAGACATTTGTGTATTCCCAATCCGAAAATCCAACCTACTTCGGTTTTTACTTTACCGACGAGGGTAAGAAACAATATGAGTTGTACTCCAAACAAGAAGGCACTTGGGCTTTATACTTCGGAATGAATGAAGGCCGAAAGCTGTTGTTAAAAGAGTTACTTCATGATAAGGATACTTTTGACCAGTCCAACCCAGAGAACGAGCTGCTTAACCCTGAGAACCAGTTCTTTTATAACATAAGTCATTCGAACAATCTTAGTAACAAACACTATGACGTTGAGAGACAAACTAATCAATCTTTCGACTACATGTTAGTTAAGGTTCACAAAAACCAAAGGCTTATGAAGGTCCTTAACAATAACCTTACTGTATGGACACCCAGGGAGGCCGTTACTCAAGTCTTGGGTTTCATGTACTACCCACCTGAAAATCCCATCTACTTTTCACTTGCCTATCTCACTTCAAGTGTAAAGGAAGTCCAATTCGAATACTTTTACAGGTCACAGAACAAATGGATTCCATACTCTGATCCAATGAACATTCCACAAATTCTCAAACTCCCACTCTACTCCTTTACAGAGTCAGATTCCACCACTAGTTCACCTCCTAAAGTCGTGTTTGATTTAAGCTTGGACTTTTCTCCTGACTTTTACAAGTACCTCTATGACTACAACCTTACCTTTTACAAGGATTTGCTCTTTGAGACCTTTGTTCCAAAGTCCGGAGTTGAAGTGACTAAGGTAAATGACGCCTTCAATGTTATTTACCACAAGTTGACAGAGGAGAAGATTACCAAAATATCATTTTACCCTAACAAAGAACCAAAACTTTTACTTGTTGATGTGAAAACTGCAGATTCACGTGGCACTCAAAAGACATTGACAAGAAAGTTTGTTCTGAATAATTCTTGGGTGGCTAACGACGAAGAATTCGACAATCGCGTGTTATCCTATTCTAAGTCCGAACAAACATCTGTTTCAGTGGATTTGAGTCAGCTGACAAAGGGAAAAACTACTTTCGAAGATTTCTTAGTTGTGAAGGACAGTTTGAACAGCGCTTTTGAATCTTTGGTGGTAACCCCAATATTAGGCAAGAAAATAGTCTCAATCTTTGATGGTCATCAAAGTGTTTGGTTATCTAATGAAGGAGCTTGTCTTGATTCCTGCTACTTCTTCCCAGCTGACTCACCCGAGCTTCTCTCAGTTTTGACCACAGACTTTGAGATTAAGTATTACTCCAAATTGAATGATAAGTGGTCCGAAGTTTCAGGTACTGCGTTTGAATACCTCTCTTCCTTTTACTCTGGAACTCCAAACACCATTGATCTGGCTCACCTTTCCAATTTCGAACCAGTTTTACCCCTCAAAGAGGACAATCATATTACCCTCTTCGATGACTTTAAATTACCCTCAAAGGAGGTCAAAACAAGGTACAGCTTTTTGAAAACCGGTGTAATCAACTACGGTTCAATACTATTTGGTGTGGCATCTGTTAAATCTGAATCCGACAAATCCCCTAGTTCGACCGCTCCTAACCTTTTGGCTGTCACTTACTGCGGGGAACCATTATTTAAATTAAATAATGATCAAAAGTTTTTAGATTTAATCTTTTACCCCTTGGATAAGCCTTCAATGGTTACTATCACATTCCTCCAAGGAAATGATACTCTCAATAAGTTCCTTCTGAGAACCGCATCAGAAAAACACGAGTGGTACGAAGTCGACGACCAACACTTTGACAATCTATTCTTACTCGTGTCCTCTCACAAGCTTTTCAACCCTGCTCCATCCGACCAACTTAAACAGTTCGCTTTTGACCTTCATTGTGTTCATTGCCAAAAGGGCGGGGATGGGTTTACACTCACAAAGCTTTCATTGAATGATCAATACTACTCATTGTACGTTTTGGAGACACACAGACTTTCTTCCATTAAGGACAAAGAACTTTCCGTTTACGAGGTTCCCGAAACCGACTTTGTCTACAATCTCTACTACAACCTTGATCCTAAAGACACCCACCTCACGCTCTCATACACCTCAAACTCACCAGACTTCCCCCCAGATTCGTTGGGTTACTTATACTTTGAAAAGACGAACGGAGAATGGGTCAAATCCTATTCATTCACAAGAAAATTATTAGATCATGATCAATTATTGAGCTCAACCCAACCTCCATCAGCACCAGTAACCCCAACTATACCATTGGACACCAACGAGTTTGTTTATGATATGAGTAAAGACAAGGACAGTACGGTGAACTTTGAGTTAAAGGTTGAGACTATTCGCGGAGTAAAGTTGGCTACTGTTTTACCAAGAGCCCACAAGAAACTTGTACACTTGTTTGATTCCCAGTTTAAGGTTTGGTCTTCTGGACCCGAGGACAAATGCCACAGGGTTCTTTACGCCCCATTTGACCAACCCAAGGCTGCAGGAGTTGTTTACTCTACAAGAGAACAACATACTGTGAAGTACTTTATGAAAAATCAAGACGGAAGTTGGAACGAAACCGATCCCGACCAGTTCATGAGGGTTCTCATACCAGAGGTTGTTAGTGAAAAAGTAGCAACAAGGGTTTCTCTCGATTTTTCAAACCTCGCAGCCAAGGTCTTACTCCCATTACAAAAAGAAATGTTCAAATCTCCCAAAAATTTACTGAACAAGCCCGGGTCAAAGTTCTTTAAGGAAGATGTAGTGTCGTTTATGTTCTATTCAGTGCCTAAGGATCTTGTAGTCACAGATCTTTACGACAGTGAGGATTTGGTGTATTCTTCACATATCGAAAATGTCCAAACCCTACAGTTTTACGCAACTAAAAATGACCTATATCTCAGAGTCACCACTGATTTCTTAGACCACAAAACTTCGCACTACTTTTACACCACTCTCAAACTTGAAAACCAGTCCCAAAATCTACCTACCCAACAAACCAATAGCCTTCCATCTCCAACAAATAGTCTTCCAAACAAACTCAACACTGAACCTGTCGGTTGTGACAAGTTCACATTTGACCTTTCAGCTTCCAACAAGACCAACAAGTATTTCACCCTTCATCACCTCACATATCTTGGACATAAACAGGTCTATGTTAAGGTTCACTCTGACTATTTGTTATCTCGTCTTGTTGATGGTAAGACTCTTGTTTGGGAACAACAGGGCCATGTATATTTGGTAAACTTTGGCTACTTGCCTGAGGAGAATCCATCACACCTATGCTTGGGTCTATACTGTGCGAAGGGACATAAACTTTGGTATACCTTTTACTACAAGAAAGATAGAAAATGGCATTTATACACCCATGATGATAAGGTTCCAGAATCACTATTGAACCTATCTGAGTCGCTTGATAGCAAGACATTCTTTGCTTTTGATTTATCAGCCCACTCCATGTCAACTCCTGACTATGAAGTAAAGGATTCTGAACATATGGGCCAGAAGTATAGAATTGTCAACCTTCACAACCTCAGAGTTTTGTTTGACATTAGGGATGGCAAAGAAATTATTTGGCGATTTGAAAATAAGAAATTCGCCTTAGTATTTAGCTACTTACCACCCAAGAATCCAAATCATTTAGTAGTAACCTACTTTACACAAAATAATCTAGTTCACGAGACCTTTGAGAAAATCGATGGCAAATGGATGCTCACAGATGATGAAACGACTCTTCGCCCTCAACTTTCATCTCAGCTCAGACAATCCAACTTGCCATACGCCTCATTACCCTCCGTACCTGTCGGTTGTGAGAAGTTTACATTTGACTTGACCGTACGTCACGAAAGTAACGATGCATTCGATCTAGTTCGCCTAACCTACCTTGGACATAGACAGGTCTATGTTAAGGTTCACTCCGATCACGTTTTGACTACTCTTTTTGATGGGAAGACTGTGGTGTGGGAACAAAAAGGAACTGTTTTCCTAAATAACTTTGGATATATGCCCGAGAGGAATCCTTCACACTTATGTTTGGGGTTGCATTGCACCAAGTCTCACAATCTCACTCACACCTTCTATTACAAGAAAGGCGGAAAGTGGCATTTGTACAGTGATGACAAAGATGTACCTAAAGAGCTTCTGGAGTTATCAAAGAATTTAGTCTCACACTTTAACTTTGATATGTTGTCTTACAGTGTCTTCAGTCCTAAATATGAACTTAAGGTTTTGTTCATTTTGGGCCAGCCCGTTGTCTGGGTTAAAGTCCACCCAGGTTCATTCCTGGACTCAGTCGTCGAGGGCGATTTGCCTGTCTGGGTCAACGACGGAAAGAAAAATGTCGTTCTATTCTCTTTCTATACTCCAGAAAAGCCTCAATACTTTGTCATTATGTATGTGGATGATCGTGGCACTATGCATACCGATTACTATTTCAAAGACAACGGGCGTTGGGTCCCTCTACCATCTAATGAAGTACTTGAGAGTTCTTTACTACAAAACTCCCAAGACTTCTCAAATCTACCTGCTCCTTCAGCTAATAACCTTCCTACCACATTTAACAGTTTAACTGTTGGTTGTGAGAAGTTCACATTTGACTTGAGTGTCCATCACGAAAGTAATGATGCCTATGACCTATACCATTTAACTCAACTTGGGCACGAACAGGTTTACGTCAAGGTTCATTCTGATTACGTTTTGACCACTCTTTTTGACGGAAAGACTGTTGTTTGGGAACAAAAGGGTCATATGTACCTGGCTAACTTCGGTTATCTTCCCGAGGATAACCCATCACACTTATGTCTAGGTCTATACTGTCCAAAGGCACATAAACTATGGTATACCTTTTACTACAAGAAAGATGGAAAGTGGCATTTATACCGCCAAGATGATAAGGTTCCAGAACAACTCTTGGAGTTGTCAAAGACTTTATTACTAGACCATGTTTCTTCTTACATGGACCAACACCACTCTCAGAACGAAAACCAAACCCCAGTTTTGGTTCGCGGTCAATGGCAAAAGATTGATAAAGAAGAGTTTTACAACAACTTCTTACACATATCAGTTATTAAGGAATATGTCACTTTTGATCTCAAGTTACTTCCAGACGTTGGACAATACGAAACTAAGGAAGGCTTTGAATTCGGACATCCGATTCGTATATCTAACCCAATGCCAGATGTACACGTGGGAGTAATATTAGATGGAAACGAACCAGTTTGGAAGAGCAATTCAATGAATGAACATGTAAAATCTATTTTAACAGTTCATGAAAATGAATACAAGCATCTTTTCAATTCCACAATGAGGTTGATGCAAGTATACATTAAAGATAGAGATACTATTTCAGTAAAGTACTTTAAGAGGTCACAAGATGACAAATGGTCTGAGATCATAGAAAAAGATTACGTTAGCCTCTACGATAATTTATGCAAAGATTTCAGATCCCGCAATGAATTTGAATCTGTTGATTCTGAATCTGACAAGGTTGACAGTGATGCTGAGACTGTTGCTTCAACTACTAATCTCTGTCCATCACCTGACGATTTGTTGGTCACTCTTTCTTGTACTGACAAAGAATCAGGTTCAGAAACTACTTCCCAGTTAAAATTAAACAATTGCGATAATAATTTGTTTGTGTATACAGTTGACGAATTCCGCACTGTGTACGTACCTATTTTAAAGGATTCAGTTAAAAAGTTGAGACTTGATGATTTCTCGTTTTACGAGGAAGATAAAGATTCCCGCAAGCTTATGGCTTTCGTTACTCAGCTCAACACCGACGGCACACTCCAAAGAGTTGTACTCTTTTTCAGGGACGCTTCTCAACCACTTTATAAAGGATTTGTCCTTGACCAAGGAAGTTGGGTTCATTTCTCTCTACTTCCTGATGAGGAGTCGTGCCTATGGGAACTCGTTTTTAAGGCAACTGACAAAACGCTATTTCCTCTAAACTAAGTCTCATCACATTTAAAATGTTTGAGACAACCAAATTTATAGAAATGTCATTAAACGTATCGATCGATCGAATCCCCTTAGAGTAAAAATAACTCTATACAAGCAGTTAGAAATCATATCTGCCCTCTATTTTAATTTTTATTCACTCTTTAATTTTAAATTAAAAACCTCGCTGTTGCGTGGATTCAACAGCTGAGAAATAATTTAATTAAAAATTTACTATACACCTATATATTTCTATGGTACCCAGTTTTTGTGTTGTGTTCTATACCATTTATTCTAAAATTTCATAAGTTATAATTTATCAACAGTTTAATCTTAAAAAAAATATTTATAAAATTAATATATTAGTAAGAAGGAATATACGTAGGAGAACATATTCCCTTTTAAAGGGTTAGAATCAAATTAGAATGGGTGTATACCCATGAAGTTCTGGCGCTAAAACGCCCACAAAATCTCTAAAATCATCTCAAATTTAATTTAAATTAAAAATGATGCTTAGTGAGGGCTTTTACAGGTTGAAAAAAGTTATAGGCAAGAACAGGCAAAACTCAAAGAAGATGTTAACCATGTTCATTGTTGGTCTAACTGTTTTGCAACCCTATCGTACAGCTTGCTCTGGCTCAAGATTTGCAATAAGACGTTTCGGTGTTCCCGTTAACCTCTCTTCAATTTATGTGTCAAAGTTTCACACTTCTATGCAAACCTGGAACATGATTGGTATTATTCTTGTAAATATATACATGTGGGCTTTTGGCTCCACGCACTTCGAGTTTAACGTAATCTTATCGGTTTTGACTAACTTTATAGTTTTTCTTTTAAACATCTGCCACTTGCTTTCCTATATGATAAAACGTCGCGGGGGCATGTTGACCCTCTATTACTGGATTTCAATCTTGTGTTCTATTGCATACGGTATTAACAGGACTTTCGCCGTTTGTATAGGAGTTGAATTTTTGTCATTTTTTGTTTGTGGACTTCAATTCGCAGGAATTCAAATGGTATTGTTTCAGACCATTTTTTTAGCCATTACCAAGCCAATCACTAACTTCGACGTTGACTATTGGTTAATTCCTTCTGAAATTTTCATTTCCACAATCATTTCGGCTATTTCCTTTTCCCTATGGACCACATCATTTGCCAAGGATCAAATGTGTAAAACATTTAGTTTTTCCAAAGAGTACCAAATCGATCAAATATCAGAATTTGGAATCGATGATTCTGATGACACCAAGATGCGCTTTACCACAGTAAACTTAGAAAATAAAAAAGTTGATTTAAAAGCTTCAAAAATTACAAGTTTTGAACTTAAACAAAATGCAGATTGTAATTCTGATTCATTTGAAGAAACTGACACTAATGAATCAAATTCGGCTAATATAACATTTACTGATCCTCCCAATTTACCGATTAACGCAAAAGATTTTCTAAATACTAAAAAAGTCTCTAGAATTTCGACAATATTTAAATCCATAATAAAGGCAAAATCTCCTATTTTGATGAGTGGTTTTGGAACTTCTCTTGCCTTTGCATTTTACCCCGCAGTAGCTCCTTATAAACTTACAACATTGGAAATAGCTCACACAATTGACTTGACATCCTTGGTATTTGGTGCAATTTCTGCAATCATTGTATCTCTCCTCTGCTTACTTGGGGTTGGTCCTAATAAAAAGTGGAAAGGCAATGATTATTTTTGGAATTATTTTCATTATCTCTTAATTCCATACCTTTTAATTATTATCTGTTTTCTCATTTCAATGCACTATCCAAATTCTGGATTTTCAAAAGCTATTAAAAATCCTATAATTCTAGCTTTTTTGACTGACGGTATTATTGCATTATATTCCTTATTAAAGTCAATAGGATTTGCCGGAGTAGGTCTTCAGGAAGATAAGAAAAATGGCACCGTTTCCAGTTTCAATACCATGTTTTCCTTTATTCTACTCTTTGTAAGTATATTTTGGGGTTCTGGCTACATCAAAATCTATAATAAATATGAAAAAGATCCTAAAAATTGGCCTACCAAAGATATGAATGGAATTTTCTGGATAAAATCGATTTTTTTCTGGTTCTGGAAATCATTTGAAGGCGGATCATCCAATTTTAAAAACATGTTAACTACGGATCTAATGAGAGATATAAATTCAGTTGTCGAACCTTGAACCATAAAACGTATCCTTTTATGGTTATTCTTTAATTTTTAATTTTTATGAAATACTACATTATAACTACCGACTTATTTAATTTTTATTGAAAATCTAAGAATATTTATAAAATTATAGTTAGACACATTTAAGAATTAACGATAAATGTAATTTTAAATAAAAGATCTATATCTAAAATAAAAAATTTTCTATTATTCCATTCTGTATAATGATAAAATTAGCAATTTTAAACATTTTATTTAAATATCTAGGAGATTGAATAAATTAGAAAGAGGGTTAGAAATATTTTTTGTGCCGGTTTGAAATTATTCTAAAGAAGGTAAAATTTCAAATTTATGGTATATTCTAATCATAAGTAATTGCGTGTGTAATATTAATTTCAAGATCTTGTAGTGAAATCGTTATAATCTTTATTATTTAACATAGTGTTAACATATCTTCCCCGAAGATGGAGGAAGGATTGAGAAGCATAAGCAGTTGATAAGTTCTGCCTGATTATACGTAAATCGTCATATATATGCGCTGTATTTCCCCACACTTAACTACACATTTTGTTTTATTATAATCATGTGATATATTTCAAGATGATTAAAATCCAGTTATCGGTAGTCTTACTCTTTTGTGCTAATTTGTTAGTGAGTTGCAGCGATGCTTCTCATGATAATAATAGGCCAACAAGGGAGATTACCTTCTCTTTTGATTTGTATAATTTGCAAACTTCTGAAAACTACAATTTGTCGCATCGTGTGAAACAGCTTTTAAGCATAGGAGCAATGGTTCCACATCGAAACCGACGTCTGACAACGTTAGTTTATAAAGATGAAACTATATTATCCCTTTTACCAGATGAAAGGGTTAATCTAGTAACATTTATTCCTAGACTTAGGCCTTCAATGTGTTCCGTAACATACGTCAAGAAAGATAATATTTTTGTTAAGAGGTTTATTAAGTCTGAAAAATGGAATCAAGTTACAAATGAGAACTATAGATTTAGGGCCCTAGCGATGGCGAAGGAAACACCTCTAGTAATATTCGATATATCTAACATAGAATTTGACAAGATTCAAATAGATGAAGAGACCAAGGGGGGTTTAACCTTTTATTCTTTTACTCCAAAAAGTGATATTCGCATTAAAATTATAGCAGATGGGCCCAATGTCATATGGCATTCTGATGACGACACATATGCTACCGGGGGTCATTTTTCACTTCAAACTCAACCAAAACTAATGAGTTTTATGACGATGAACAAAGGCGTTATGGATTTAAAGTTTTATTCGGCATATGAAGACACTTATAATGAAATAAACATTGCAGAGTATCAATTCACCATGAAGAACTTTACATACTCTACCAGGACCGACATAACACTTAATCTTGATATGCACGAAAGTAAAATATTTAAGGTTTCTAGTTCCATTGAGCAGGGCGTATCATTTATTGATACATTTTTAAGGGATTCTTCCAAGAAAGTCGAGAGGGTTGTCGCCAGAGAACATACAATATGGTATAGAGAGGATAAACACACTTTTGTAAAAGCTTCTTACACACTTTCTGCTGATCCTAGGCTGTATAAATTGATAATATGTGATAGTAAGGATCCAGAGAAAAAATATTATCATCTATACTTCATGTATAAAACAGGCAAAATGTTCAAATTGCCGGAAAGGGAGTACAATAAGGAGATAAAGAAAGTAGTTTATCCCAGGGAATCTTTTGGAGAGTTTGATGTAAAGAATTTAGTTGATGGCAAGACAAAGGATCCTTACCCTTCGGTAGCTTACTTCCCTCGTCTCGACAAACCTTTGAAAGAAGTAAAATGCGAAAATCAGCTGATATGGGTCTCCCCTGGTAAAGAAATTGTAAAGAGTCTTTTTTACTTCAGGAATGAGAATAAACATATGATCCAATTGACTACTATAGATGACTCAAGTGTAACAAGGACTCACCACTTTCAAGATTCATATTCCTATTTTACTACTAAGGCTGATGATAAATCATGGGTATGGATATCAACTCCGGAGTTTTACAAATCAGTAGGCCTCAAACAGATCATAAAGACTCACACACACTTAGATCTAGGTCTAAAGGCTGACCCTGGAGCATATGAACACAAAATTGGCAGAGTAGGTAATGTTATGGTACAGACTTTTGTGCCATATATAGCCTTCGAAATCTCTTCAGTAATCGATTGCGCCAGGGTGTTGTGGTCAAATGAAGTAAAGGAGAGACTAGCTGCTCTTGCACTTTACGGGGACTACAGCGAATTCGACAGAAAAAACAAAGAGGAATCTAAGAACCCAGCTGAATTTCCACCGGAAATCAATCCATTCAAAAACTCATTATCTAAAGGTTATAGGTTGGCCGAGCTTTTCATAAGAAGACCCGAAAAAGTCGAAAGGCGATTTTTATCTTTAGAAAATGATGTTTGGAACCAAGTAAAAGAAGAAGAGTTTGTAGAGATATACGAAACACTCGAAAATCCAGATAACTAACTATTTACGAGACTAGAACTTTAGTTTCCTCAAATACCTTACAAATAATTTATACATTAATCTAATATAAGTATATGATTATTTAATTAAAAATTTCAGAAGGAGCTATCATCTTGAATAAATATTCTATATTTATTGAACTTAGAAAAATCAATTTTATTAATTTTAAACCCAATTTACTATTTTTTCCTCATGTGTAATTTCAATATATATTTATTAACCGATTAACTTTTTAATTTTTATTTGTTCCATCTTGTATATTATTTATTAAATTATAAACACGAATATATTTTTAAAATTCTATATGGATCGACTTTTCCATCCACAATCTGAACTTCTCGATCTTCTTTCCCAAAACACACCAAAGAATGACAAAGATTCACCTGTAAGAAATTAAATCATTGTTTTTTATTATAATTCTACAACATCAGAATTGAAATTGATATTTTTTCAGAGGTTCCACAATCTTGATAAGGTCCCAGATGACCCATTTAAAACCAAATTAAGACTCGATCAATCTGAAAATCACACCCTAGGTGTTGTTTGTTTACCAGATAATACACAAGGACTAAAATTTGCATCATTCAATCCAGTTGTAAGCTATTAGTACTACACCTCTATTTTTCTATTATTTAATTATACACCATTTAATCTTCTATTCTATCCAAAAAATTGTTATTTATGAATTAATTTACCTAAATCCTCTTATAGAATCCCTCTTCTACATTTGATGATGAGAGTATTATTTGGAAGTCTTCACTGATTGACAATACTTTGAGTCGACAATTTAGGTCTAAAAAATGTCAAGTTGACACCGACTGTTATTTTATGATTGTAGAACACAAGGTAAAATATTATTAATTTATAATCTTCAAATTAGTTATTCAGATTTTTACAAACTTTATTGTTTCTTTTTAGGTAGATAACACATTTTTGGTTTCTCCTGTATCGAATTATTTCATGTTTGATTCATATGTCCCACCTAAATCGAATGAACCACAACCCAGCAAAGCTGTTAGTTTATCTCTTACCACTGATCCATACACACATTAATCATATATCCAGGATAATATCCAAGAGAGGCTTAATAAAATGACTAGAGCTTCTGATGAAGATAGGCCTAAACCTGATGATAAACAATTACCCAAAAAAAGGTAATTAATTAATTTTCGAAAATTTGCAGAAAATTGTCTAATACCGAAAAAACCAACTTGGGTTGGGATTATGAGAATGAGGAACTCAGCGACGATGAAAACACATACATGACTAATCGCACTAATTATACTGAAGAGGATCCCTTTTATGACAAAAGCCTAACATCATACGGAGAGGTATAAGTTCCAGTTTCATAAATACTTTTAGAGTCTGAAGAGTATGTTAATACTCCAAAAGGAACAAGAAGTGGACGAAGAACTAAAGGAATACTCAGATGATGAGGACAGCTCCTCCCAGGTTTCAGTTTCCTCCAAAGTTAGATCTGAACCTGCCAAAACTACTCAACCAAAAGAACTAACATTTGAAGATAAAGTCCTATTATTCCTTAAAGATAATAACAATAAAGTTACAGTCAAGGTACTTTATATAGTATTATTAATTTAATTTTAGTCCATTTTGGAACACTTTAATATTAAGGAAAAAAACGAAAATTTTAGAAAATTACAGGTAATTTCATTTTATTTACCATGACTCTTAATTTAGAATGTTATTCAAACAAAATGCTCAATGACTTCTGAACAGAAGGACGGCAAAACGGTCAAATTTATATCACTGAAACCTAAATAACATCATAAAAACTATAAAAATACACGTTTTACTATTTCAACTCTTGTTACACATTTACACAACATCACTTTTAAATCTTAATTATCTCTTACATTTTCCCGAAATTTCTCGAAAATTTTTATAATTAATTTTTAACTTTTCATAGTATATTTTAGTACATATGTGCGCTTAATATGGCTGCCAGGAACCCTGGACCCATTATTCTTGATCCTCCAGTTGGATTCCCTCCTTTTAAAAACTGGGTTCAGAGGGACCATATATCCCGTAGGCTTTTTAGAGAGTCTGAAGTGAACAGTAGGGTATATAAGTATGTTTATAAAAATTTTGGACTAAAAGGACACATTCCAATAGATAATAAGGTTGGATTATACAGGATAAGGTTAAGGTGTATAGGAGGTGGTTATGGAAGAGGTATTTTCAGGTTTACTAGAATGTCCAAATTAGCATTTCTACAAGTCGCGAGAGAAGGATGGCTTAAAAAGTTCGGGTACAGACCAGACCTCTTTCGGTAATTGATATTCAGGATTTCAACGAATTTAAAGGCATTAAACGATTTGAAAGTAATTATTACTAAATTAATAGCAGATAGAGAGTTTATTAAATATTAAGAAGATGGTTAAAAAGGCTAGAATTCTTCTTAAAATGTGAAGCTGATACCTTATCTCCGGACAAAAATGGAGTTTTGAGGGAAACGACTTCGTACCTTGAGTTCATTCTTATACAATAAGTTTTCAAATCCTCAAATTCCTTATGCAAACTCAATATGTCCTCCAAATCTAATATAATGTGAGAGTATTTAAATAATAATTTCTGCATATAAAATTAATAAATACCTTGGCATGGTAAACTGAAAAGAACAGTTAGGTTAGAGAAGATGAACCCTTCAAACCAGTTAATTCTACTAAAAAATTCAATTAAGGATCCTACTTACTTGTAATGTGAATATTCATATAATTTCGCAGCCAGAGTTAACCTTATTCCTTGGAGAAAAAACCTCAAATCCCTGAGAGTGTTCTCAAGGGTAGAATATCCAAAGTTTTCACACTCAGTTTTAACTTGGGATTTTTTTCTAAGAAATGAGTACCAGGAGAATGGGAAAGGCTCGGAGTTCAAAACCACCTCACGTGTATAATGAGAAATCAAAGGATGGAACCAGATTAGATACATTATGGCATACCTCAAGTTAGTGTAAATATACGATGGAATTACAACTTCGCTTTTAAGGTAAAGAACATCACGATTTATACTCAAAGGGGGAGTATCGTATAATGAGAATTCACTTTCAAGTTCGGTAGAGTTTATGTTATTTTTCAAGTTCAACAAGGTTACAAAGTAGGAAACTAACTCTTCGTTTCTCACTACTCCATAATCTGATTCGGACTCATTCTTTTCATAGTTAATTCTTTCTGAAGTATCAGTAGAAGTATTTGAATCAGTATTATCAAAATCCTGGAGGTTCTTTTGTTTATACTTAGCTTTGTTAACTAAAGCTGCTGGAAGAACTCCATCATAGAACCTGTCATACAGGCAAGGTTTAAAAATAATTTTAACTTTTCCGAGTTTTCGCAAAAGGCATAAAACTAACACCTGAGGCTCTAACACTACCTCAACTTCTCTACAAGTATTCACACTAAACATCCCAACGTCTGGGAAAGTCTCGTTACCCTCAAGGTCAGGAAGCCACTGCTGGTGATAGAAGACTACGACTCTTTCATCCATTCCAGAGAAGGAATCAATATAATTTACAAATTTACAACTATTTTACAAAACTAGGATGTATAAATCAATGCCCCGTCAATAATTGATTTTCCACATCCAGCCACAGGCAATTCGGGATTTCTAAAACACAATATCACTCATTTCATAATATATGATACATATTTATGCTTATGAAAACTAACATTTCAATTAGAGAGTTTAAAGTACTACAAGAGTTACATTCCACCCGTTTGAACCTTCTACCAGCCCAACCGCATCCTTTAAAATATTATTAAAAATTAAAAAATTTCATTAAAAATGGAATTTTATATGTTTAAAATAATAACAAACCTATTTGAGGATTAGAACAGTTACAATCCTGAAAAATAAATTAATAAAAACAATAAATACCTGGCACGCTAAACTAACACTAGTTAGTGCTTGATTATAGTTTTGGACGAACCCATTTACACAACCGCTTTGAGTTGGTTTACAACAAAGCCTACAGATATTTTCTGGGCAAAAATGGGATTTAGAGAACTTTAAAACAAAAAATGATAACCATAGAAAGACCATTTTAATTCTTTTAATTGGAAGTGAACAGTCCATTTTAAACACAAACACTGTCCATATATGTTAATATAAATAAATCTCAACAGAATTAATTAAAATTTTTATACACTCCCAGTTACTATATTACATGAATATCTTAACACATTAGAGCTGTTGTTTAGAAGTTCTGGAACTTAATAATTTAGATGCGATTAAACTATACACATATATATAATACATATGAATCCAACGATTAAACATGAGGTGTATAATTATTGATAAATAAATAATGAAAAAATGGAAAATTAAAAAGAGTGTGTGTGGTAGTGTAAAATTTTAGGTACTATTAGACAAAGAAAATCCATAATATCAATTCAAATTTTAAAGGAGGAAAGCCTTGAAATTAAACTTCATTTGTTAATAAGTATTTATCTTTGGTTATAAAATAATATTCGATAAGAATCAACCCACTTTGAGGATTTTGAGGGGAAATTTCGCGTAAATTTGTAAACCCATAGTTTTATTGTCACCAAATAGTCAGAATTAAAAAATATTATAAGTGTTTATGGAAGTTTAATTTCAAAAAACCTTAGAATCTTGGCCCGATGGTTCCCCACAAGCTAAAGAAAACATATTCACTAAATATGTTAATTGTTATCAGTATATAATCCAAAAATCATCATTTGAATACACTTTGTTTTAGTGTATCAGGAATCTTCTTCAAAATCAGTATACATATTGTATAATATAGTAGTAGAGACTGATACTTATTAGTATAAAAAATTAAACGCAGCATAAATAAATTATTAACTATAAGCATTTTAAAATGAAGTCGTTAAGGCGTTTGTATTCTATTTTTAATTCCTCTCGATGTTCACTTGAATTATCGAACAAGTTGTCTACAATCTCAGGGATTACAACAATGTTGGATTCCTTGAGAATTGGGTCCCGTAGAGGCATTTTTACCTCAACAGGAAGGTTCGCTAAGGTTCAAGGAGACGTGGTTGGAATTGACTTGGGTACCACTAACTCCTGTGTCGCAATCATGGAAGGTTCAACCCCGAAGGTTATTGAGAACGCTGAAGGTGCTAGGACAACACCATCTATTGTCGCATTCACAGACGATGGTCAGAGACTTGTAGGTGTAGTAGCAAAACGTCAAGCCGTGACTAACCCAGAGAACACAGTTTTTGCCACTAAACGTTTCATTGGTCGTAAGTTTGATGACCCTGAAACTAAGAAGGAACAACAAACTCTCCCCTATAAGATAGTGAGATCATCCAACAATGATGCATGGATAGAGGCCCAAGGCAAGCAATACTCACCAAGCCAAATTGGAGCTTACATTTTAGCAAAGATGAAGGAAACCGCGGAGTCGTACTTGGGTAGAACAGTATCAAAGGCTGTTATCACAGTTCCAGCATATTTCAATGACTCTCAGAGACAAGCTACAAAAGATGCCGGTAAGATTGCAGGCTTAGAAGTCTTGCGTATAATTAACGAGCCAACAGCCGCTGCCCTGGCCTTTGGTATGGATAAGAATGACGGAAAGACTATTGCAGTATATGATTTGGGAGGTGGTACGTTTGATGTGAGTATTTTGGAGATTTTGGGCGGTGTGTTTGAAGTTAAGGCCACAAATGGTAACACTTCCCTAGGTGGTGAAGACTTTGACCAGAGGATTCTAAATTACCTTGTTGACGAGTTTAAGAAGACTAACGGAATTGACCTCAAGAAGGATAAATTGGCTCTTCAGAGACTTAGAGAATCGTCAGAATCAGCAAAAATCGAACTTTCAACCAAGACCCAAACTGAGATTAACTTACCCTTTATAACAGCTGACCAGTCAGGCCCAAAACACCTCTTGATAAAGTTGAGTCGCTCCAAGTTAGAGCAGTTGACTAGTGAGTTACTTGAGGGCACTGTAGACCCATGCAAGAAGTGCTTAAAGGACGCAGGCGTTAATGCAAGTGAGCTGAACGACGTGATCCTTGTAGGAGGAATGACGAGAATGCCAAAGGTGACTGAAGTGGTGAAGAACATCTTCGGAAAGGAGCCGAGTAAGGCAGTAAATCCAGATGAAGCAGTAGCTATGGGAGCTGCTATCCAGGCCGGTGTACTAAAAGGTGAGATTAAAGACCTTTTATTATTGGATGTTTGCCCATTATCTCTCGGTATTGAGACTCTGGGCGGTGTGTTTACAAGGCTTATTAACAGGAACACCACAATACCTACAAAGAAGTCACAGATCTTCTCAACTGCTGCTGATAACCAAACTCAAGTGGGCATTAAGGTATACCAAGGTGAACGTGGCATGGCAGCAGACAACCAACTTCTAGGCCAATTTGACCTTGTTGGTATCCCACCAGCACCAAGAGGTGTGCCTCAAATTGAAGTTACCTTCGACGTTGACGCCAACGGCATTATGAACATCTCTGCAGTTGACAAGTCCACTGGCAAGAGACAGGAGATAACAATCCAAAGTTCAGGCGGTTTATCAGAAGAAGAAGTTGAGAAGATGGTTAAGGAGGCCTCAAACTATAAGGAACAAGATGAGAGAAGGAAAGAGCTCGTGGATGTTAGAAATGAGTCAGAATCTCTACTTTACAGTGTTGAAAAGCAACTTACCGACTTCAAGGATAAGGTATCTCAGTCAGAGCTTGACCAACTCAAGACTCTCTCAACTTCACTCAAGGAGGTGCTCACCACTGACGACGTCAGTGCTATCAAGGATAAACACAAGCAACTCCAGGAACTTTCATGGAAGGTCTCTCAGGCAGCTTATTCAAAGTCAAACACTGGCGCCGCTTCTGCCAATACCTCTGAAAATACCAACACCTCTAATGAGGAAAACGATACACACAACAAGTAATCTAATCACTAACTAATTTTATACGTTTATATTATACATATGCATAATCAGAAAAGACTAAACTAAGATATTAGTATATCCGTTTTATAAGGCCCAATTGTAACTTCATTGGTTAAGTTATAGATGTTTAGCCCGTTTAAAACATTCCTTACCTCAAAATGCAATTTACTCACTCCTTTATTGGCATCAGGAGTATCTTCGTTCTCTTGATTCCTCTTCAGAACATAATTCCCAACAATATCATCGAGAAGTAATACTGTCTCTTTATTCTTTACAGGTTTATGTTTACTAAAAAGAGTGTAAGAACCACTAAGATTATCATATGGAGTGGATAGAAAGTGGACAATAGAGTCATAATTTGATAAAAATTGGTTAATTTCAACCAAATTAGAGTAAGTCAAGTGATTCAACAAGTCCTTACAGTTATAAATCAACTTACACATCCTTCTCGTCAGCTTTAATAACTCATCTCCACTCAAAAACTCAGTATCTAAATTAATCGAAAGTTTATTTGTAGGTTCAGAAATACCACTGTTGGAACCAGGGGAGTTATTTACTCTATCAAGAACTTGGAACAGGGATAAATTATGAATTACACAATTATAATGATTAAAAATTTGATTTAATGACAGATTTATAAATTTGTTGAGAGTTTCAAAATTCCTTAAGTAATTAAGGTAAATTGAGCAAATGTTAATGAGATTTCTGGTGTCAATGTGTTGAATATTCTTAGCGAACTCCCGTAAAACTTTCTCATTATCAAGAAAATTCAAACAATTTAAGTAGGGATAGTAGGAGTATGGAGTTAGAATATCGAAAAATTTAATAAATTCTAAGGAATTTCTGGCACTGAATCTGCTGCCAATACTGGATAAAATAAACTTAAGGTAATCTTCAGAACCTATGTTTGAGTAATCACTGTAATCCAGTAAAGTTTTGAAAATAATGAGTAATTCACGGAGCTTATAGTTTCTCTGAGTTTTATTGGAGATTAGTATGTTAATTATGGTATCGGTGTATTCATTATAACTGACCTTGTTGGATAAATTGAAGTACCTTAAAATGTTATAAACCTCGTTTTCAAGCACTTTAACATTAGCTGGATCAGTTATAAAGTTATAAATCAAATGTGTAAAATCCCCGTGAACTATTTCAAAGTCGGACAACAGACCCAAAATCTCAAGCTTATTAGAAATTTCATCAAAATTGTAACAAATTTTATCAATAACTGTCATTATTAATCCATAATTATCCACCACATTACCAGGTTCAGGCGTTGTTTGGTATATTAGTAAATATTTCAGAAAGTAGTACAAATTGTCATTATTGGTATAAAAGTAAATGTTGTCCTCAATTAATTTAACAAATTTGTAATTAACGTTGAAATTTAGTAGAATTTTACAATAATCCAGCATTTTAACATCATTTCCTATTAAATTATCAACTTTACTATTTATATAGGAAAGAGATTGTTCTGGATTCTTACCGAAATATTTATTATACATGTAACCATTTTTGAACTTTAAAGTGTTATTATTCTTTACATGGTTTCGGTTTTTTGAATTCAACTTCAGGAGCTTGTTTAAAATAGCGTTGGACTTTAATTTCGGGTTGAACACATTGAGTCTCATTTTATAATTAATACATATCAATATACCTTAGAATATTATTGCGATCAGAGATTACTTGAGCGATTAGACTTTAAATAGTTGGTTAGTATGATATTAGCAGCGTCTATGCGTTGTATTAAATATGGAGAACCTTGAAATGAGCCTGAGGGCGAGTTGATGTTTTTAAGTCGTTTGTGTGCCTCCTGGATTTGTTTAAGCTTTAAATTATCATACGAATTAAATCCCAGAATCTTAGCAGCTTCCTCCTTACTCATTACCTTACTTATTCCTCCGTTAAAAACACCGCCACCGTTACTCAACGATTGTCTGTATGCGTTGTACGTAGCCTTAATAACACTCCCACTAACGACAAATATAAATTGCGTTATTACACGACCAAGTGGTCTTATGGGTACCATTTAAGAAATACCCCTTAATTTAACACAGTTATAGTTCCAATTTACTATTCAAATGGATAATCTGAGTGATTTCTTAAAATTCCATTTTATTTTTAAAATATCTTGACATTATATCAAGTTAAACGATAAAATCCGGTAAAATAAAAATACAAAAAAGAAAATCTAACAAATTCCAACCCTTGAAAAGAGAAATTATATATTCTTTCACAGTATTAAGCATCCTTTTAGTGATATAATATCCTCATTAACACAATTTCAGGTAAATGAGGAAAAATAATCAAATATAATACAAAATTAGAATATGATAACTATTTTAATAGAAAATATAATTTTATATTGGAAAAATAAACACTTTAAATAATAAAATAATATGATAGTGTAATCTCATGGCACCACTAAGAATCCTAGAATAAATCATTATTTTATACTATTAATGTGTATAAATAATAAAATCGCCCATCTGTTTTATTTATATTATTGAATTCACAATAAGTTGAGCTAATAAATCCTTTATAATAATATTATTCACCCAGTGTACTAAAGTCTTCCTCAAATTTTGTAAAATATTTAATTATAAATAAAAAGATGAGTGACACAAATATTGAGCAGTGGAAAATAAAACGGTTGATCCAAAAATTGGAATCCGCAAAAGGGTTTGTTTTAAACAGTTACCTAACCAGATTTACATATAAATAATTCAATCTCTGATTTTATTACTAATTATCATGTAGAAATGGGACTAGTATGATCAGTTTAATCATTAGACCTAAGGATGATGTGAACAGGATTAGTAAGATGTTATCAGATGAGTATGGCACAGCCTCAAATATTAAATCTCGAGTTAATCGCTTATCGGTGTTATCGGCCATTACGTCTACAATGCAACGTAACATTTATTCCTTTAAACATCAATTGTTTAGGTCTAAAGCTTTATAGAAATACACCACCTAATGGATTAGTTGTTTATTGTGGCACTGTGATAACAGATGACGGGAAAGAGAAGAAAGTCTCAATAGACTTTGAACCTTTTAAACCCATTAACACATCTTTATATCTCTGTGACAACAAATTCCACGTTGAGGTATGCTTAGTGAAGTTAATATTTTCCTAGAGCTTAAACGAACTTCTGGAAAGTGATGATAAATTTGGTTTTATTGTTATGGACGGTAACGGAGCACTGTACGGTACCATACAAGGCTCAACCAAAGAGGTATTTACTAACACATTAACTTTTATATTAATATTTTTCATAGGTTCTTCACAGTTTTACGGTCGACTTGCCGAAAAAGCATGGAAGAGGTGGTCAATCAGCACTCCGTTTTGCCCGTTTAAGAATGGAGAAAAGACATAACTATATTCGAAAAGTCGCGGAAACTGCGGTCAATATGTTCATAACAAACGACAAAGTCAATGTGACTGGACTAATTTTAGCTGGTAAGCAAATTTATTCTAAACCTTCGATTAGGTAA
This sequence comes from Theileria sp. buffalo, assembly GCA_026724395.1. Taxonomy (NCBI): domain Eukaryota; phylum Apicomplexa; class Aconoidasida; order Piroplasmida; family Theileriidae; genus Theileria; species Theileria sp. buffalo. The sequence goes on along the minus strand of JAJHPJ010000001.1, from coordinate 183,201 downwards.
CGCCGATTTTAAAAACGATTTGGCCAACAGTGACATTTTTGACCAAAGGCTATCCTCAAAGGTCTTGAAGATTGTCGATGTCTGTTACGGTGGCGAAAACGGCTTTCAGCAAGCAATTGAGTTATCATCGGAATGTTTATCGAATGTTAAATTTATACACGAGAAGAAGCTAATTAAGAGGTTTTTCGACGAAATTGCCCACGACACAGGTACCTTTTTGAATAAAACATTTAATATTAAAATCCATATTTAATATCATTTTTTAAATTATTCTTCAGGCAAATACGTCTATGGTGTATATGACACTATTAATGCCCTAGAAAATGGAATGATTGAGGTCCTAATTATTTACGAACAGCTTGAAATAATGAGGGTCCTCGTCAAGAATCCCTCAACGAATACAGAATCTGTTCTATTACTCAACCATGAGCAAGAGAGAGATGAAGCTAACTTCAAGGACAACAACGTTGATTTGGAAGTTTTGGATAAAATACCCTTGATTGAGTGGATTATCAATAACTACCACAATTACGGCTCAACTTTAGATTTTGTAACTAACAAGTCTCAGGAGGGATCTCAATTTCAAAGTGGCTTTGGTGGTATTGGTGGCATCCTCAGATATAAACTAGAAACTGGTTATGAAACCAACGATGAAAACGAAGATGACGATGACGATAGTTTTATGTAAACATATTTTCCATAAATTTACATTAGTAACACTATATATATATATACACTATTGTCTATTAATGTATATATACTTATGTATTACTCTAATACACCTTAGCAACTATGTATATATATATATATGTATACTTATGTATGTACACTCTATCGTTTACTCATGTATATGTATATTAGTGTACTCCAATTTACTAATGTATGTATAAGTTGTATTACATTGAGAACAATTGGTGATATAAGAAGTTCAGGAGGTCATACTAAAAGAATTATTATTTTTAACACTTACCAGTGACGTGCGCTGATTTAAGTTCAGCTTGCTCAGAAAGGATTTGTGATACTCACTAGTCTCGTGAAACACTTGCCTAAATAATCCTTTAAATTTAAAATTCTTACTTTATGGAGTCCAAAGACAAAGTTGTGCTCTTAATGCTGTTTAGTTGTAAATGATAGAGGTCACTTGTTAGTTTTAGAGTGTTTTCCTTACAAATCAACGTTTCCATTTTCTTTATCAGGCTGAACACCTTGTCGTTTTTCATAATAATTCTATATATACAGCCGCTACTGCTAACTCCAAACTAAAAAAAATTCATCAAATCATTAGCTTACCAATACGTTCTTCTGGTTAGTGCTTAATAGTTGAGTTATATTATTATCAAATTTAGTTCCACTTACTAACATCAATTTCTAAAAAATTTTAGCGGAGTGATTAGAATAGATATAAAAGTTGGAATTAACTATCTATCTTTATTATTTACATCTTTGTTGGTATTGTACAAATTATAGTGTATGAACTGAAGCAGGTGCTGATTATTATCTGAGGCCATGAACGTCAAGTTGTCTTCAATCAGCGGTGCACAACTTAAAATAGGCAAATTTATCTTCGGGTCAGTGCTCGATATCTTTATGATATTCTTATTATCATTGTTCTTATTATATATGTACCTAAGACAAATTTAATACTTTAAGAAAAGTCTCTATTCTTAAGTAAACTAAATAATACATACATGAACAGCGACAATCCCTTCAAAACATCGCCAATTAACAGGAAGTTGTTGAATATTGACACTGCTGAAATAGTGGTGTATAAATCGTTAAATGCACCCTTGATTATGTTTTTATCCTTAAGTTCGTGTATGTATATATTACTTCCAACTGAATGGATTACCAGGTTATTCTCGTCGTGGCTTAGACTGGGACCATTGGAGTTATTATTCATATTAGTACCATTGTTTGTTAAACTAGACTCACCTCCATAGTTTGTTGTATCCTCTAATTTTCTTTTTAGCCCCTTTTCATCAACTCCACTTTCCTCAGCTGCGCTTGAGTCTTCTTCGTCCTGCTCCTCCAAAATTTGCAGGTTAATTTCCTTATTCTTTATCAAGTCATTTATTATACTAGTTTTGTTGTTCAGAGTTGATATGAAAGTGATTGGGTACAGAAAGGTCCTCTTCAAGTATAACTTCATGGGATTTACGTTCTTAAATAACTCACCGACAACGTCCGTTATAGTAACACTATCAGCACTATAAACTGTGCTGTAGTTACCATCACCAGTATTTTTAGTGGACATGTAGTCCAGCACTATCAAATTACTTTTTGACTCTACATACTCGCCCAGGTTAGTACATGTGCCCGCTAAAAGGTATTCGTGGGTTTTTACGAGTCCAAAATTCAATGATAAGACCTTCTCAAAACTTTCCAGCTTATAATAACTTATTATCTTCAAGTCATTATTACTTATGAATAATATTATTATATAATCTTCTGGAACTAGCGCGTTAGGGTCAAAGTCGGCACTTATTTTAGACGACCCACCAAATTCCGAGTTACCAAAATCTGAGTTACCATTTTGAGTACTTTTTAAGTGCTGATAGTATTGAATGAACAACTTTAACTGTTTATTAATAAAGTTTTTCTTGTCCCTAACAATATTATCATTGTTTTTGTGGAAGTTTTGCAGTTTATTCCTCACATTTAACATATTATATAAATTATTCAGCACGTTTTCTCCCACATTCACTACTATACTTATTAGTCTACCTAATTCTCCATCTGAATAATCAATCACACCTGTATATGAGTTCATTGTTCCATTAATAAATCCTGACTTCCCATTAACACTTGTGAATCTCCTTACGGTATTGTTCTTATATACATAGTAATAATTTGATACCGTCAACAGGTTCATGTTATTGATCCTATCACTCTTTATTACCTTATATATATAGTTATCCACTACTCCAACATGGTTTAAACTATCACCACTATCAGTATCATTGGCATCAATTACCAAGTTCACTTCCTTACTTTTAACATCCTTTTCAGTATTTGTTTCTGCGTTAAATAGGTGAATATCAAACTCATTGAACTTTAGATTATTATAATTTCTCTTAAAATAATACTCGATTTGAGTATCCCTGGTGTTGTACAGGTATAATTTGTTATTATCATAACAGAACAAATAATTGTTTGTCACCAAATATCTCACACCAGAGTCATCATTCTCATCGTCTGTCATCAAATTAGTTGGATTAATTAATGATAACTTATGAAGGTAGAGTTTATTATAATTTGACGTTAAATAGAGCAGTGAACTCCTCTTGTAAAATTCCCTAAATCTATCTCTATACATGTTATTTATTAATTCAGCATTGGGTACATTTCTCCCATTCATTTCTTCATCTAATTCTGAGCCATCACAGACGCTTAATGATGTTTCTGAATCCACTTCTAACAGTGGATATACAAAGATTTGATTATTATCATTAACAACCTCCTGTATTTTCGGGTTTAACTTATACACCACGTTGTCGTGGTTCAGCAATAGTGATGGAAATGGGACTATTTGATTATGTTTGACCAATTTAAAATAACAAAATCTTCTCTTAAGCTTTCTACTTATATCCACAAGTTTATAAATATACAGTGGGTAACCTGTTATCAATAACATCATATACACCTGGTCCTCCTTTACTATCATATTTGACGCTACTATCTCTTCCATAATCTCCAATTTACTCTTCGTTCTAGATGAATTAACCTTTGAGTTTACTGAATCAGTACCATTGGTTTCCCTGCCATTGCCATTCTCTGAATTCCCTTTAATCACTTCTTGTTCAACTTCGCAGTGCAGGATGTCATCATAATTGTAAACTTCCGGTATGATGGTATTGCTCAAGTGTAAGAGATTATTTAATTTAAATACTATAAAATTATAGTTTAAATTATACAAATAGAGACAATTATTAAGGGTCAGGTAGGTTAAATAGGAGTTATTTTTATGTTCCAATGTGTTGAACATTTTAACTCCCACTTCAACCTTACTGAGATTTGTAGTGTTTTTTTTACTCTTGGCTGATTTACTTTGTTTACTGGTAGTTTGGGTCCCAAACTCATTCACAGTATATTTATGTAATTGGTCATTAGTGTATAATACAGCTATGAATTCTCCTACAAATTTAACAGATTTGACCTTATCAGTCAGTTTATCTTTAAGAGCATCCTCAGCTCCCACATCACTTATCTTCAACTTATTATCTTTCGCTTCTACCACTCTATTATTGTTACACATACTATTTCTCTTTATTGTAAATTTATCATCTGCTTCCATGTATACCTTTAGGTATAACATTTTTTTATTTGATAGTTTTACTACGTTCTTGTCGTTTCTTATTCCTAACATATAACATGCTTCATCTTCACTTAACTTATACGTGTTGAGACAGAAATGGTCAGTATTGGGGTGGATTTGGTTCCTACTTTCTTGATTATCGTTAATTAGTTTATTAGGGTTAAAATGATAATAGTTTAGGTTCTTAATAAATCCCAGTGATTTTATACTCTCTAAATTTAGTAATCTTGGGTCTTCTGATTCTTCTAGACCTCTTGTCAATATCGTTGATTGTAAAAGATTAATATTGTTAGTGTTAACAACTAGCATGTTATTTTCATCCAGCAACTGAATATCAAAATCATTTACATAAAATGGCTCTTCTTCATTCAATTGTTTAACCTTCCTCCACTTAATATCTACTATATCATCGTCGTATTCAAATTTTCCAAAATAGATCGGATCTCCATTATCCTTTTCTGGCAATAATAAGACATCAAACCCGGCAGATTTCATCTTGGTTGTTTCTAGTCTATAGTCGTACAATTCCAAGTTCATTTTCCTATTATCTATAATATGACTTCCTTGTCTTGGCTTCAGGTCAAGTGAATAGTAATTGATAAATTGGTAGTAAAAATCACTACTGAACATATTAAACCAGTATATCAGGTCATTATTACACATTATGAACCCTATAAAGTTATTATACACAAGACCTCTCAAATAAACAGTATTCATTGGGATATCATCCATCCTGTTAAGTATATTTATGTTTACCAGAACCAGGTCAATATTCAGTATAAAAAGAGAGTTTATAACACTTATACAATTTTCTAATTGATTTTCAAGCTGTAAACTACCTTCTCGGGTTTCATGTGTGACATTATGGTTTGATATGAACTCTGGGTAATTTGTCGTCAGAACTCCCAATATTGGTGTATGATAATTATCTATAAACGATATAGCCTTAACCAAACTATTCTTGTTCAAATTGAACTTTTCTTTCAAATCCATCTTTATGTAATTAGACAATATTAAATAAGGAGATTTATACTTATCTTTTTCCAGTTCATTACTATTTCTTCTACTACTATCTTTGCTCTTGGGGCTATCACTAGTCTTATTTGTCGAGTTCAGTTCTGAGTAGTTAGTCTTATAATGAAAATATGAGTTTAACAGAAGAAAGTTAAGGTGGAACTGTTTATATGTGTAAATTATTAAATAATTTTTAATGTAGATTTTATCATCATTTGCCAATTTATTATCTATTACCCAATCTTTATGGTATACAACCAGCATATCCGAGTACTCATAGTTCGTATCCAGCACTTCATCCACTTCTTCTACTTGTTGATTAAATTGAAACAATGACTTAAACTCACAATTTAATATATTAAAGTAATAAATGGTCACGTTGCCATCAGATAAAATTATTATCCCATCCAAATACTCGTTATCAGAACCTTTTGAACTTTCATCTACTCCTTTTAGGACACCGACATTGCTATAATCATGAAGGTTAGGGAAGTATAACAAATGTTTTAGTACATCACATGACGATATTGAGCCGCAAAATTTATATTCTTGAACGAACTTCAATTTGTTCTTTTGGCTAAGATTATTCAGTGTTTCAGGATTAAAATCATCTAAAACACTGGTAAAACTATCACTGAATGTGTATAAAAGCAATTTATTTTCCTTAACTACTAAAACATCCTTCGAAGTTGGACTTTGGAAGTTCCCCAAACACACAAAGTCACCTTCTCCGGAATCTACGAGAGTTTCATAACCAAAAGTCATCTACTTAAAATTATCGTAACCATTTTCTGATGTTTTATACTGATTTTGGAATGTATACAACTCTAATTTTAATTTAACATGTAAATTTACGATATGATATTATTGCGGTAGACCTGAGGATTCTAAGGTGAATATAATACAAATATAAAAGTTATAAATGGAAATAAATGAAATGAAATACAAATATCTATGGAACTATATATAATGATGGAATCATAAATAGGGTAAACAGGAAACTGGCAAAAACATTTTAAAATTTAAAATGTAAAACTTTAAAATTTAAACCAAATTAATTGAATCATTATTGACTGAATTATTATCAATTTCCCTGTTATAAAACTGTGAACATGGTCAACACACAAAAAGTACAGATGTGTGATTGTTAATAGATGCGCTATACACACTCAAATAACTAATACTGTTGAGATAATTATATTTGTTTGTTTCAATTAATCATAAGGGTAGATTCTATTGTTTTAATGATCAATGGTCGGAATCTTGACTTTGGAAAATTGAAATTTGTTAATAAACTCAAATTTAACATCAAATAAATAAAGTTATTTGATGATTATTTAAAAATAAAAAAAAACAAGGGAGAAAAACCGCCAAAATTTGGGTGTGTGGTATTTGGGTAGGCATACAGCCCAATGAGAAACACCTGACCGATATATTAAAATTTGGTTCATTAATCGTTTTTTGTATATTTATTATATATAGAGAATTATTAAAGGAATCTAAATCTTTGATTACTGTTATTGATTAACTGGTTTGGATCTATTTTTTCCACATATTTTACTTTTCATTTTTTTAAATTAACGTAATATAGACACTTTTCATTTAGTTGGTCAAATAATTTTCACTGTTGTTTATTGTTAAATTTTTTTATATTATTTTTGTATAACCAGGCTCATTATCTATCACTCTTCCACCACTTCTAGTTTGTCTTCTCAAGATGGACCTAATCGGAGCACTTGAAGTCTAAAGATGAGTGACAGCAACAGCAATAATACTATTCCTACCAATGGTATTAACGAAAGACTCGAACGCGACACCAGCATCTGCACTGAGTACAGTTTAATAAACGAGTCCCTGCTGAGTAAAAACATAGATCTATCACTACTATCAAAGGATCATCTATTATTATTGCTGAACTTCATTAATACCATCTCCAAGCAGACACTTCCTGTAAAATGTATACTACTAACACTGAAAACTATACTCAAGAGTGTAAAATGTGAGCTAGTTGAAATATGTCACGTGGAAGACTCCAATCTCATCATAAATTACATGATGAAGGAGGGAATGTTACACAAGAAGGAGATGAACTACACTCCAGCAGGTGCTTTCAACATAGTTCTTAACACTGGATTAATGTTAAAAATAGATAATTGCTCTAATGATCCTCGATTCCAAGCTGAGTATGATCAGCACACTGACGTTCAAGCCAATAATATTATTCTGATACCCCTCAACGACATATACCAGAATATTTGGGGCATACTATCAATAACTAATATAGTCACTGAAAGTAATTCAGAACTTGCTGAGCTTGGCGAGGTAATCACTAGTGAAAATGGTTTGGACGATGGTCCTCACAACGGTTGTAAAATATTAGATGTTAATTATAATGGTTCAGTTTCAGTTAACTCCGATTCGGAGTCGTGCCCTCCTGAGATAATAATGGATGAGAATTTAGTGTATATTTATGAGCTTTGTTACATTAGCGGCATATTCATCAATAACATAATAAAGAAGCTGGAGTTGGAAATAAGTCGTGACAAGACTAATAGTCTGTTGACACTGATGCACTCACTGTTCTCAGACCAGCTTGGTATTCAGAGCTGTATTATAGCTCTGACTACTCATGCTAAGAAGCTGATACAAGCAGAAAATTGCACTGTTTACCTTGTCGACAAGATCCACAATCAAGTTTATTCCATATCGTCAAACACTTCTGAGCAGATCGTCAAGTCACTAAATGACACTAACATCTTATCACTCTGTGTCAACACTACTAACATAATAATATACGACAACTCTTCCTACTCCTGCAACAACGCTTCCAATAATATGTACGTTAATAACAAAAACAATATAATAATAATAAACAACGGCGACGGCGTCAAGATTTACAACTGTGGCCAGCAAATGGATAGCGCAAGTCTTAAGAATCTGTATTCAGATCTCGGAAAAAGTGTATACTCAGAGCAGCTTTTGGAGCCGAATAGTTTCCAGGTCCTGATTGAAGACTACACCAGCATTCGCAACGGCATTTGGATCCCAATCAAAAACGACAACAACAAGGTGCTGGCTATTATTGAAGTTATAAACAAACAGGCTCAGGAACTATTACACTTCACTGAGGAGGATTTGAACCTCCTCGAGCTCTTTGCAGTTATTGTGGCTCCTCAGTTTGAGAAGTCTGAATTTTCCATTCTCAGCTCTGTCAACAAGAGCACTGAGGCCGGTTTAGCCTTCGAGAACATTGACAGTAAGTACTTAAACAATGTAAAGAATTTCATCGAGCAGTCGATCATTGAAGAAGATGACAATAATTTAATCGATTAGTAATGTAATAGTCATGCTAACATATTTTCTAGTTTTAATTATATTTATATTTGATATACCTAACGCATTCTTAATTATATTTAGTTAATATACTTCACACTCTTAATTATATTTATGTTTATTGTAAACTTGTAAGAACATTAAAGTAATTAAAATAAACTGTTTAAAACAGTGAATGTCCCGAGTATCTTGGGAATGGTATCACATCCTTGATGTTCTGGACTCCCGTAACCATCATGATCAGACGTTCGAATCCCAGTCCAAACCCTGAGTGCACTATGGTTCCATATCTTCTCAGGTCCATGTACCACCAGTAGTCTTGCATATTAAGTTTATTTTCCTTTATTGATTTCTCCAAATAATCAAACCTTTCTTCACGCTGCGATCCTCCAATCAATTCACCTAAACAAAATAAATACAAAAATCATATTTGTTACTATTATATAACTAATAAGAATATTAATATCATAAATAATATTGTACCAATTTTTGGAATAATTAAATCCATAGCTGCAACTGTTTTGCCATCATCATTCCTTCGCATATAAAAGGCCTTGATCTGTTTAGGGTAGTTGTATATTATCACGGGGCCATTGAAAACCTTTTCTGAAATAAACCTCTCATGCTCACTCTGTAAATCAATACCCCAATGAACATCGTTGTATTCAAAAGGTTGCTCAGGATCTGGAAAAATTATGAAAAAAGTTTTATTTAAATTTAAATACACAATACATATAGTAGAGCATTTTCTAAAATAAGTATATATATATATATAATGAAACCTTTTTTAAAATAAGTATATATATGTATATATGCAGTGGAACTTACTTTGTTTTATATATTCCTGAAGTATGTCAATGACACTCGTGTAGGATAAGTGGGCAAATTCGTTGTTCACAATGTTGTATAGCCTACTCAGCAACTCCTTATCCACAGTGTTGTTGAAAAACACCAAGTCGTCGTAGTTATGTTTAAGAATGTAGTTGACTAAAAACTTTATAAACTCCTCAGTTATCTCCATTAGGCCTGGCAAATCAACTAGGGTCATCTCAGGCTCTATCATCCAAAATTCTGATAAATGCCGGTTAGTGTGAGAGTTCTCAGCTCTGAAGGTAGGACCAAATGTGTAAACACTCCCCATGGAACAGCAGTAGTTTTCAGCACTCAGCTGGCCACTGCAAGTCAAGTAGCTCTTCTTCTTGAAGAAATCCTTCTTAAAGTCAACTGCCTTGTATAATAACTTGTAATCGGTATTAACTGCATTTGTTTTCCCATCAGTTTTTTCACCAGCTTCATTAACTGTTGAGTTAGTATCCTTCGATTCGGTGCCATTAACGCTGTTTGTGTCCTCAGGTTGTACAGAAGTGGTATTTCCAGAATCATTTGAGAGTTTTGTTTCAGAATTTGCTGAATTTGAAGAATTTTCTGAATTTTTGGAAGCTTCGGGTTGAGGGTCTTTACTATACATCTTATTTACAAGTTCCTTTACGTTTTTAACGTTTTCAAACAGTGTAGTAACCTGAAATAACTCGCCTGCACCTTCACAATCAGCTGTGGTTATTACTGGCGAGTTTAGGTAATGAAAGTTTTTTGATTGAAAGAATAGATGAATTGCAATTGACAAAGAACTTCTAACCCTCATTACTGCCGAAATCAGATATGTTCTCGGTCTCAAATGCGCATTTTCACGTAAAAACTCCATTGTTAGATCTTTCTTGGCAATGGGATATGTGCCAGGAGAATTTGTTACTCCAAGAACTTGGATGTAATTACTATCTTCACTTGTGATGTGGAGTTCATATCTGTTACTGATTTCATCCAACAACTCATAGTCTTTGACTTGCTCAGGTAGCTCAGAGTTATTTTCTTTACTAACTTCTGTTGGAGGTTTTGGTTGAGTTTCACGATTCACCAAGAAACCATTAGCCTGTATTGATGTTCCAGACTTACACTTAAGTGCCTCTTTGTATCCTTTGGAGTCATTGTGGACTACAATTTGCAAGTTGGACTTACAACTTCCGTCATTTACTATGACGAATAGTAGTCGGCCACCATCTTGGCTTCTCATACTCTTACACCAACCAAATACTTTCATCAAGTATTTATCCTTATTGAATTTTTGGTCAAGTTCCAAGTCATTTTTAGTTGTTTCAAACGACTGAGCACCACTTGTACCACCTGTGTTTGAGACTTGTACGTTTTTCACTTCTAAAGTATTGGCAGGTTTTGTGTTACTATGGTCGTCTGTAGCTGTATCATCAAGTGGCTTCTTATTAAGTATAAGATCTAATTGCTGAAAGGTAAGAGTACTTGGAATTTTAGTAGTTGAGGAGTTATTGATCACCTTATTGATGTTATCTGACACTGATTCATAGCGTGAGTCAAAGGGATTCCTACGTAAGGAAGATAACAGTGCACTAATCTTGGTAACTTTGGTGGAATCACTGACTACCAACCTTCCAGCCATCTCTCGGGCTTTTTTTAATAGTTCATTGTTTGGCAAACCGAGATTCGGTGCCATTTTGTCCCAAAATAGCTTAGAAGAAAGTCGAATTAAAAATTTCCTCAATATTTATGTTATATAGTTAATATTCAATTATGTTTAAGAAACGCTAAAAGGATCTAATTTAGAAAATTGAAAACGAAAATATAAATAAAATCATATATTGAAAAATAGAAATAAAAATAAATAATGATGAAAATAGTACTTAGAATGATAAACTGGTTTCTAAGGTTACTTCCACACCACTTACTCAACTTCATATAATCGGAAAAAAATCTGATATTTTTCAATTTTTTCTCTTTTTGATACCATTTATTTATAAATTAGATTTCAATTGTATAAATTTGAAATGGCAACAACAGCTGAGGACCAGGCCGTTGTGGACTTTCTAAGAAGTTCAAGAGATAAAATTTCTGATTTCATCAAAAAACACGGTAATATAATCAATTTAAACAAACTTTAATTATTTTATTACAAATTCACACTATATTTTCATTTTATTTTTATTTATGTAACAACTTACATCTATTATTTTGTTGATATATTACACATTAGATTCCGATCCGAGACTCAATGACTTATTAAACACTTCAAGGTAAGGGGAAATCGGCAATATTATTTAATTCGATCAAAATTTAAGTCTATTTATATAATTTTTAGAGAAATAATGGAATGTGTGAACGAAGTTTCTAGCTTTTTGAATCCTTGTTTTTCTCCTAATGCTGAAGTCTCAATCAAGGTATTTAAACTAATGATTATTTTAAATTCTTTTAGAAGTATGAGGATTGTGTTTTTATTAATCGCGATGTGGGATCAGAGAATGAAATTGCTGAGCTTTTACAACAAATTCAAAATGAATCTTCTGAATTTTTAACATTTTTAGAAAATCTACAAGTCACATTTAACTCACTAAATTTAGTATTGGAACCTTCAACGCCAGACTCTGATGCTGGTTCAAATACCTTAACAAAGGGGAGGATATTAGAATTATATAACGAGAACAAACAACTGACCAATGAGATCAATAGATTAAACTCTGAAATAATCGCAAACGAATCTAAGCTAAGTGAGCTCGAGTCTAACAAGAAACTCTGTGAAAACGAGCTATTGAAGTACGATAAGCTGTTAAAATCGACACAAAATTTAAATAATCAGGAAACTCAGAAGAAATTACTGATATATAATAAATTATTAAAATATTTAGACCCAAATTCAGTTTAAAATGGCCATCACATTAGGGTGTTAATTTCCTCCGCAAGTAGCTTTTCAAGGCGATTTAATAAATTTATTTCAACATCTTCACCAACGTTTACATCAGGGTCGATTTTAGGCGTTTTAACACGTGGTGTTGGTTTAAGCTTTGTTGGAGTGAAGTTATTTTTTGGTTTTTCAAAAGGTTGCTTTACCTTTAAAAGATTCATGTAATATTTTAATTTGACTTTGATTATTTTATTTATTACATTTGTAAACGTTGTTAATTTATATTTTTCCAGCCTCTTCAAATTCAATTTCATTGATTCATAGTTTTTATTTCTTAGTTTGATAACGAACGTCTTCATCCGGACTTTATCGTATCGTTCAAAGAAACTAAACAAATAATTAATATAGAATATTATAAATTTTCTAACTTGAGCATGTTCTGTATTGCCAAACCCATATTGAGTGCCTTGTGTATGGACTTTTCAAACTTGTAGAAATGTAATTGCTTCTCTTCATTTAACTCATTTATCTCCTGGTTCAACTCATTAACTTTAGATTCAAGCTGATTTATCCTTTCCTGCTGTTCCTTTTGAATTCTAAGACCCTTTAAAACCTCCAAACTATGAGATAATGGGATCCCAGCAAAGTATATATGACGGTTATCTGCTCCACATCTGTGGAGCTTCTCTATACTCACGAACTCTCGAACTTTTTCGTTTAAAGCTTCGTATTTATTAACATCTAAATTAGAATTCATTTAAAGAATTAATAATTAATGAATATTAATTAATTTACCCTCATTTAAGGATGTGTCAAGTTCTTTTATTCTTGAGAGGTACACATCCACCTTTGATTCTAAAGTTGATAAATCCCTAGAATCATAGTCCAACTTAAAATCATCAAATTTTAAATCACTAGCTCCGCTTACTAGACCATTTTCTGTATTGTTTTTATTATTCTCTCTGCTTTTTTCTTTATTATCTGAGCCAATGAATCTTTTTATGAAATCAATGTTGAAATTTTCCCCAGTTTCAAGTCCCATTTGAAGATATCATAAACACTCACTATAAAATTTACATTTATACATATTTATATACGGAAAACATGAATTTATAGTACATTTAGTGTTACACATGGGGTGTTCTGGTAGCTATTAATAACATATAATCATCAGAAACTAAGTCTGGAAAAAACGATAAACAATATTCCTAAAGTTTATTATTAACCAAAAGTTTAATTTGTTACCTTATTCTTGTTTACAAAAGGGTTTTGTTGGCATATTTTGGGTACCTGTTGTATCTCAATTTGAAACCCAAAATCACTTAATCTATCACATTATCAGAGTTTTATTATTTACCTGTTTAGGAAATCATTTGAACCATTTCTAGAAGTCTTGTAAGTGTACAAAAAAGTCCCTTTTGGGGTTAATACTTTGTTGATTACATTTGCCAAGTACTCAACAAGCTTAACATCGTAAATCAAATCACTTGCGATTATTAAATCATACAATTCCTAAACAATTTATTAATTAAATGAGTAGATTCCAGGTGAATTATCTAGAATAATAGCTAAATCATCGATTATTCCTACATTATCAGGCATCTTATCATATAGCTTCCAATTTAACTGCGATACACACACATCTTCTTTTAATCCATTTAATTCAACATTATACTTTAAATTATCTACTGTTTTATCACTATAATCTGTTAAAGTCAACTTTATCGGTTGGTTATAGTACTGGCAAGCTATTTTGAACGATATGCCTACCAGACCACATCCGCTACCAAGTTCTAGAACATTAAGCCTAGAATAATTATTCGAACCAGCAAGCATACTGAGCCAAAATGAAGCTATTACACTCGATTCCCAAATTATCAATCCAGAAGAGTCAAGTTCACTGTTTTCAGCGTTCAGTATATCATTATCCTTGATACACATTTCTTTAATTTTAACTTTTAAACTTTCTTTATATGATCCAACATCACCATTATTAACAACATTTTCTGATTTTGAAGATTGATTATTTTCTTTCATTTTTCCATCATTTCTGAGTGTTTCGGTGTTCCCCTGGTCAGAGATACTTTTATTAATAAACTGGAATTCGTGAATTACATAATCTACAGTGTCAGTTTCAATATCTTCTTCAGTGACATTTTCAGTTTTTTTATCCAAAACAGCAGAAATCGGGTGTTCTAGTATCAATTGAAGAAGTTCCAGATTTTCAGATCCGAAAGCTTCTGATAAAACACTCTTCCCAAACTCATTCTTCTTATTAATATCAATTTCGTTAATTATACAGTAATCTTCAGGATAATCTTTTATGTTATAGTGTTCCAGGGTTTCCTTGGTTAGTTTGAATTTCGAATCTAATAAAAATATGTATGAATTTACTAACCTTTAAGGGTGAATTTAGGTGTGTATTTAGAGTAGTTAGGTTTATTCTTATGCATCTCGTAATCATGCCATAAGAGAACTTTCAATGTATTAAGAGCCTTGTTTTGAACAATCCAATGAAGTGGTGAATTCCCACACTTGTTATAAACTGTGTAATTCACTTTGCATTCCCTTAAAAGAAAAATTGCTGCCTCTTCTAAGTTATTGGCGCAAACATAATGAAGAGCGGTATTTCCGTCTTCATTTGTATAATTTAAATCCCTTACAAGCCTCTTTTCCAGAATCTCTTTAGCTGATTCTAGGTCATTTACCCTCAATAAATACATAAACTCATCATCCCAGTCAATATCTTCATCCATTTGATCAGGAGTACAATTCTCCTCATCCGATTTTATCATTTTATTGTGAATTTATTTTAAATAAATATATAATACATAAAGAATAAATGATACAAATATTGGGGTTAGCAGGAAAATCTGAATCATAAAAACGGAATACGTATAAATGAATACTGTAGTTTTAAAAGGAAAATTCATAAGTATATGGATTCTATCATTATTTGTTATATTTATACAGAATTTTTGGGTCTTCACTCAAGTAATAACATCAGGGGCAGTTGGATTGGAATCTATTTATTTGAGACATTGTAGCCAAAAAGGAACACGATCGAATAATAAAAATTTTAAAATTTATCAGAATTAAGGGCTATAATAGAAAAAACGCTGGTTATTGTGTGTATGCAAATGTGTTGCATAGTTGATTATAGTGTCAACATATTTTATTAATTACCTTGTTTTTTTGCCATTAACTCTCATAATTTGTTAATTTTTTCATTATTTATTATTAATGCTCGGTTTGGAATAATTAATAATGACAAACAACTTCGAGGAAGACATTGTGGAAAGTGAAACCAGTTTACAAAATTTGAGTGAAGATGATATTTCCCATCTCAAACAAGTATTTTATTCTTATTACTTTTATCAACATAATTAATTATTAGGAATTCAATGGTGATAATTTGAATAAGGAATTATCTGAGGAAGAATTATCTGATAAGGAACAGTTATCAGAAAGTGTAATGAATCCCGATGAAACTAGCGAATCTCGTTTCGATAGTGAAGAACCTAGATTAGAAAATGAAAAACTAAGCTCAGATAATGAATTATTGGAAAGTGAGGCCAAAACAGAGAATAGTCAGGTGAAGTTTGAGAATGAAGAAGATAAGTTTGATGGCGAATACAAACCTGTTGATGAGCAGTTTCGAGGTGAAAAACGATTATTGGAGAGTAAAGAAGATGTTAGCACAAGCCTTAACAAGAATGGTGAACTAGATAGTGGCGAGAATAAGGAAAAAAGCCCAGTGAAGATAATTGCCGACGAGAAGAAGAAGAAAAAACCCACCACAGAGGGCTCCAATTTCCAGACTAAAATCAATGTAGGATATAATCACCAAGTTCCCTTCACACCTGCTTTTTTTCTCGATCATTCATATAATAATAATAACAACGGATACAGTAAGTTGATACATAACTTATATAATAACCGGATCTTGACATTTTTTTAGAACAAGAATGGGCTAGATTAATGTACTCTCCGTATCAAATGGAGAAAATACGTAGAAGGAAATTAAAGGAGGGGTTATATGACTCCGTTATAAAAAACGAATTTGAACGTAAGACTTACAAATTACCTTAATTATTCATATCACTAATAATTCACCGTATATCTCTTTTTAGTTGCTGAATTTATACAAATGTGTGCTAAAAACTGGAAAAATAATCCAGGCTGGCACCCATTTTCACCCGAATTTGCTTATAAAATTTTACATTTTGCTGATTATGACCCCAACAAGGCATTAAAATACATGAACGACAACAATTTCAATTTTACATGTAATTTTAAATTATTCAATAAATAAATATTTATATCACATATTATTATATTTTGCTTTATAACCCATTTTAGGTATATGTGACCCTCCTATTAGAAGGTATGATAACAAGTGGAAGCCAAAGGATAGGCGTGGACAGGTGCCAACAAATCCATATCCCCCACCAGTAACCCTAAGAGGTTATCTATTGAGAAGGCATACAGTCAAATAAACTAATATTTTTACATTCATGATCTTTATACTAGAAGATTAGTGTTAGAATAATAAAATACGTTTGAAATAACTAATATTTACTCCCATTAAAACTCAGTTATTGAGTAGTTGGATCAGTTTTCACATATTCATTGTGCATATTAAGCATATTAAATGGGTATTATAGAGTTGTAATGTTCTCCCAGTACATATTGGTGTTTATGATACGAAATGTTTAGGGTTATTTCGGAGTTATTTGGTGCCTTGTAGTCTATTGTGTTGTCGGCGTTGTGTATTTTAATATTACAATTTAGAAGCTTAGTTAAAACAATTATTTCCAACTCACTTCCCCATTCGCCATCCTTTAACATATTTTCACAATATGTTAGGTAGTTAGTTTTAACACTATCATCTGTAGATATTGTTAGATTGGATATTTAAATGATAAAGTTGTAGAGGTTACGGATGTTGTTGAGAGCTAAGAAATTTTCGTATTCGTTTTGGTTCTTTTTCAAGTGATCCACTGTTAATCTCCTCAGATCCATATAATCATATTTTGGTAAATTATACCCATTCTCGTTGTAATATTTCAGCTGATGTTCTATGGACCTGAACACACACACATTAATATTTATAAGCCAAAAAATTAATTATAAATACAAGTTAAAACAATATCAACAACAAACTTGAATAAACAGTTTCCATCTGGCTGTATATCATGAATTTTTAAACACAGCTCCTGTAATTTATCTTGTAAAAGTTTATATTCCTGCTTGCCAACATCAACTTCTAGAAAAAAATTAAAGATAAAAATCAGAAAAATATAGTTTTTTAGATTTTTTCTAAAAATGAATACCTGAATTTGATAGTTGCTCTGATTCTAACTGTTCCTGGTATTGTTTTAACTTCTTTTTTAGTTTCTTCTTTTGCGATGCACTTAATACTTGTTCGTCTTTATAAAAATTCATAAATTATGAATTATAAAATATAGATAAATTATTCTAATTTACACCTTTCCCACAACATTATGGTTAAAACAGTTAAATTTAACTTAGCTATTTCTTCTTCCACATTTTTTAAAATTTATTTATGGAAAAAGAGCTCAAAAAGTTGGAAGATTTGTCAATTATAGTATCTACATACAATGAGAAGGATAACATCCCATTTTTGGTGTATTTGATACACTATTACCTAAAACCTCTGTAAGAATCTATTAAATATAAGAAATTTTAGGGATATAAACTATGAAATCGTTGTTGTTGACGACAACAGCCCAGACGGAACAGCCTCAGTTGTAGAGAAACTACAGGAATTGTTTACAAATGATTTTCTGGCAAACTATGATTTCCCTAACATTCCTATGTTTAACAAACACAACTCTGATGACTCTGAAAAGCAATTTGAGAAGTTAAATACCCTTTTAGACTCCCTGGATAATTTATTAAGTTCCGATAATTCCAAAAATACATCTAGAAGTTCCAAGTCTTCGGGAGATACTAAGGAAAAAAGGAAATTTCGAGATAAAAAAGCTTCTCAGAAGGATGGTGTTCTCCCCAAAGTTTTTGATAGAAGTATAAAACTGGTTAAGAGGGAAAAGAAATTAGGTTTAGGCAGTTCTTATGTGTTTGGACTAAGCCACTGTAAGTATGATTTTGTTTTAATTTTAGATGCTGACCTATCCCACCACCCAATGTATATCCCCTCTATGCTCCATCTACAGAAAGAAAAGGATTTAGATGTTGTGGTCTGTTCACGCTATAGGAGTGAGGGAGGAGCCAGTGGCTGGCCGCTACAACGAATTTTTATTTCAAAAACATTAAATTATGGTTGTAAAATATTATTTAATCCCCAAGTCACGGACTTAACTGGTAATAACTATGATCAATCCTCTATATACTAATTACTCTTAATAGCTTAATTATTATACAGGCAGTTTTAGATTATATAGAAAGGATATATTGAGTAAAGTGATAACAACGATACACAGCAAAGGTATATTTCCTAACTGTAAAATTTTTATTAGGGTTTCTATTTCAAGTTGAAATGATCCTAAAGTGCGAAAAGCTTTTGAATGCTAAGGTTGACGAAATACCAATTATTTTTATAGAGCGAATATACGGGGAATCTAAACTTGGTAAAACCTCAAAAACTCATATTTTCATAGGCTTAACTGAAATTTTTAGAGGCTTGCTAGGATTACTTAAATTAATTTGGGAATTTTGATGTAATTTTTAAAATAAATTATTTTTTATCCACCAAAGTGGTGTGTAAATTATTTAATTTAAATTAGTTGTTGAGTTTAAATGTGTTATTAAAAGTGTTGTAAATTAATCTCAAATTATCGACTTTTAGTCTAACATTCTACAAAACTGTCAAATCTATTCAGTTTACCTTAAATGGCAGAATTATGTCCTTGGAATCCTTTAAAATTATTAATAAATAAAAAATAATTTCTTGAGCAAGAAATGCCTAAAATAAAATTAAAATATACTGTAAAACTAACCTCATTAATTAATAAGCTTTGTATATTGTTAATAGGTATGGATTTATATTTTGTAGACCCTCTATAGGTGACAGTTTCAATTTGTATCCCGAAATTTGATAAAAACATCAATCTCTCTAATTAAAAAATTTTATTCAACAGAGTTGAAAATAGTAATAGATAAAGAAATGTTATATATAATCCTGTATAATGTATATCTACCTACCTTCTACGATGTAGAGCCGATAATAAAAATAGTTCGCAAACACAATTATAAGAAATAATTCAAAACCAAAAAAGAAAATGAACTAAACAACAAATTAGTGAAACTTTAGAATCAATTTACCGCCGGTATCAGAATTAGGTTGTACTCGTTGAAGATTAGGGAAGTCAGTTTCATTTCTCGTTTAGCAACGAATATACAACCATTTGGTAATTCCACAACTCTAAATTCATTTTTCATAACAAATATTATGAATATTTGTATTTATAGTGTAATTGGTTTTTCTTGGTCTTCATTATAGTGTGCATTTATAATTTAGTTCGAAAACCACAATGGAGGTAATTAAAATCTATATATTAGCTTATTAATTATTTTTTAGGAATTCAACAATAAGTTTTTGACCGAATTAAAAGACGTATTTTTTATTTTAGTGCCTCATCTTTGTTTTAGGAGAGTTGTAAATTAATAAAACTGTCAAATGACATCAAATTGCTGTTAAATAACAACAATAGAACAAGTAAAGAAGAGAATTTGAATGATTTGAATGATGTGTTGGATAATACCACCTTTAGAGTCAATGACAATAAAAATGTTGTGAATTATTTGGAAGCAGATAAAGTTTCCCTATTAATGTTGTATAATAATTACAAGCTACTGTTGAAAAAGTACAATGAATTAAACGAGGAGAAACTGTCCTACGTTGAAGGACTTAAAGAATACCGTAGCAAATTAGACAGTTCAAACCATTTGTTACAGCTGCAAAAAAATATTATTCTGTCTTATCAGCAGTATAATCCATCAAGTTTCAAACAATTAGAACTTGAACTAAAGAACAAAGAGTCTAAACTAAAAACCCTTGAATCTGAACTAAAAAACAAGGAAGAACAATTACAATCTTTTGAGTCTGAACTTAAAACTCGAGAATTAAATTTGAGCAACAAAGCAGCGGAACTTGAAAACAAACAATCTGATTTAGAAACTAGAGAAACTAGTCTTAAATTGAAGGAATCTGAGTTACACACAAAGGAGTTAGAATTAAATGAAAAAGAATTACAATTAACCAATACCCTTCCTAATAATGTGCCTGGTGATTTTTCAAACACATCTTCAACGCCACTATCATCAGATGATTCAGACTTATTTCCCTCAAATTCCTTGGATTCCCAACAAGGTTCGCCTAATTCCCAACTAAATGAATCCCCCAAAACTCTCGATAATACCACCAATGTTGAAAAAGCCGAGACCTATGAATCTAAGTCTTCAGATAAGGGACCAGCCGTCGTTGCCTCCATGGGTAAATCAGACGCTGTCAATAGTGATATAATAAATTCGTTGTACATAAAAGTAATTTGTTTTTATTTAAGAGCATATTATTTTAGAACTTGAACATGAACGACGATGATATGTTTAAAATAAGGAAAAGCAAACTAACCAATAGAGTCTCATATAAGCCTTGCAAACTAAATATGAATACCAAAAACGAACTTGTTTTAGACGACAGGAACAAATTACACCTTAAGGTTGGTGGTTTTAAGTCAATTATTTTTAGAATGTGCTCAAAGTAGAGTTTGGATACAATTCACTCTCATATGAGCTATACCACAATTCACCGAGTAAGGACATGACCATATTCCCGTGGAATTTCTTAACGATATACATAAATAACAACAGTAAGTTACAAAGCGTAATTTTCATTTACAGAAAATTTACATTTATACATAAACAATGAAAGTACTGTGAAAATATGGTATTCATACCTCAACTACTTGTTATTCAAGTTCAAAACTGGCGTTGAGCAAGATATCGATCTTTTGTACCATAATTATCTGGTAAATAGGTTTAAAATGAAGCTAAAATATCTATGTAAAGTTAAAAAGATGACAATCTATAAACTATACTATAATTCAATACAAAAAACACTAAAATTACTGTAAATTAATCTTTTTAAAATTACATTATCCATCAGAACAAACATTAAGCATTTCACTAAATTATTATTCTATTTGACTAATAACTAACTTAGCATGTAAATCTAGACTATTATTTATTATAAATAATTCATTAATTTATTAAAGTTAGTTTTATCATAAATAGAGGAGGAATATATTAACATTAGCTGTAAATGACCCTTGTATTGTAAAAAACTTCACCATTATTTGACATTTTGTCATTTTCTATACTTGTAGCAGTGCTTATACTGGCCCTACCTTTATAGTATTTACAATGGATACTATGTTTCTTCCTTTTCTTCCCATGCTTACACATTTTTACTTTTTTTTCCTTAGATAATTCACCTTCATTAAGGTCGTTTGTCACAGGTAAAGGTCCCATAGAATTGCCATAATATTGATCATTTTCGTATTTTATTAAATCGTCTATTGTATTAAATTTGTAGTAGTCTGAACTATTGGCGATTTCATGACCAGAATCAGGAGTAGTGACACATTCACTATCAACATTATGCGAACCTTTAGTATCAAGGTCTTCTTTTTTCTTGAAAATCTTATCAACAGAAAGATTATTAGTGGAAGGAGGTTGAAATTTTATGTTCCCAGTGATATAAGAAGGTTTATTAGGATTGTACCTAATATTTCCCTTAACATATACCATATTGTCATTATTTACACCATTCATTAGGGCTAAATTCTTTAATTTACTTCCTAATACTAGGCCATTGGGTATTTTATAATCTGGATATTGATTTTGTTTAACGATTAGAGGAATTGTATTATTCCTAACATTATTAGTTTGAGCTACATTGGGTTGTTTGAGAGAATTAAGAACAGTTTTAGGGTGTTTATCGTTGTGTTGAGTTAATTTGTTATGGTTAAAATCATTAAGAGGAGCGGAATGTTGTTTATTAGGCGGAAGAAAATCAGGGGATGGGTTATTTTTGCTCATTTGATGTAGTTTGTAGTAGTCTGAAACTACTAATTTGTTGTGGTTGATGTTGTTTAGTTTACTATTGATGTAATCTTCCTGTTTTTTAATATTCAGCTTTAGTTCAAATTGTTTAAGATAATTATCGTCAATTTCCCAAGCCACTCCGTTCTTCTTAACCACTTGTTCTGGTTCATTCTCTCCTTCTAAAAGTGACTTTAGTTCATTCAGTTTATTGTTACAGTATATCAATTTGTTCTTCTCGTTTAGTTTATTAAAATAGAGCTCGTTTATTCTCTCATCAGGTATTAAACCGGAGTTATAATTGCTCACAAGTGGGATTTCCCCTCCGATAGGTTTGTCATTGCTAACACATTCGTTATTGCTGCTTATAACACAATTGTTTGTCAATGAGTCGTATAATTCCTCCAATTCATTGTATAACTCATTTACTTCATTCATTACGTCGTTATTTCCAAATGTTTCATTGTTTTTAACTATATTAGTATTATCAGTTACATCTACATGTTTTAAATCAGGTAATGTGTCTGTTGATCCGGCCATTTTCAGTCAATTTTCAACAATTTTAAAATATATATTATAAATATAGAATTAAAAACAATCTATATACATAATTAGTTGAAAACAAATGTGTATCAGTATATAACATGGAAAGTGTTACCCGCTAATACAGACATTTTAAAAAGGTGCAAGTGAGTTTTGAAAAATTAAGTGAATAAAATAAGTAAAATAATAAAAGAAAAGAAAAACTTGAGTTTGGAAAGTTAAAAAATCAACAAAATTTAATTGAATCCTTGAAGAAGGCAGGATTTAAAAATAAAGCAATTTTATTAAAATATAAATTATTAAAATTTTTATATTTTGGGTTAATTATTTTTTTGAATTAATAAAATTTATTTTGTGTTGTTACCCTTTGTTGTGTTGATCTGCTAATCATTTTATGTTATGCTGAGTTAATGGTGAAATCTTATTTAAGATATGTCAAGGAAGATTCCTTTGGCATATTTTCATCGCCATACTCCAAAT
The DNA here is from genome assembly GCA_026724395.1 of Theileria sp. buffalo. Taxonomy (NCBI): domain Eukaryota; phylum Apicomplexa; class Aconoidasida; order Piroplasmida; family Theileriidae; genus Theileria; species Theileria sp. buffalo. Next base: position 159,724 of record JAJHPJ010000001.1, on the reverse strand, counting down.
CTATAGATTTTTTTGGACCAGATCATATTTTAACCAGTAAGTAATAATTATCACTCTATACTTCCACTTTTTATATACCATTTTAGGCACAATTGATTATGTATATTTGTACAACTATAAATTAAATGAAGTGAAAACAAAGTTCTTGGCCAAGGCGGATAATAATTACAATATTTCTACTGTTACCACCTTCCAATTGGTTAAACACCACCCTAGTACTAATGGCTATTCTAACAGTTTAAATGATACCTCAAGCTTTAACCCTATCTCCGATGATATAAATTATGTGTTTGTCGGATTTTATGATGGTTTAATCAGAAGATTTTCTGTAAATGGTAAGATAGGTGATGAAAGCACAGTTAATGATGATCATATCTTAATTGGACATAAATCAAGAATCACAGTTTTAACGTAAGAATTATTATAATAACTAGTTCGATTCCGTTTTTTTAAATACTTATTATATTAACAATTTTTTAGAAATAACGGGAATCTGCTATTCTCGGGCAGTAACGATGACAACCTGTTTGTTTGGGATGTATACAACTGTCAGTTACTCTACAAGCTTGTGGGACACACAAATCCCATTGCTAACGTATTACCAGTAACTGATGAACATGTAATAACTACTTGCAACAATGTAATGAAAGTCTGGGACCTACACAATCAATCACCAATAAATACTACAATTGAGCCTTTATTGTTGTATAACAACGCTATATATTTCAACGTAAGTATTCATATTCAAATAAATATCAACATATAGTTAGTTTTTAGTATATTGAACGTAGTACAAGTATCCACTCTCTTCAACATTATCCCAATTAATTGATTTTCAGAAATTGGTGTTTTTAAGTTTTACTAATAATAATGTAATAAAATGTTATAAACTGAACGAAGTTAACGCAATTGAGTTCCTTTTTAGTGTGAAAACTAAGTACACCAATGACAAGTGCGTTTCAGTAGATTATATGGAGTTTGGAGAAACAGTGTTGTTGTTAGTAGCATTTCAGAAGTGCATTTACCTCTACAAGCTGTTGAACACCAACGAAATTGCACAAAAGAGAAAAAAGAGACTAAGACGACTAAAACAAAATATTAAGGCTAAAATTAATAAATTGTTAAAAATCTGGAAAATGATTAATCCCAATCCTCCTGTAGAAGAATCTATTGAGTCAGATGACCTTGCTACCCTAAAATCAAAGTATAACCACCTAAAAAATTCATTATCAAACAATTTAAGCGGAGATAAAGGAATGATAAATGATGATACAAAAGAAAATAACATTATGGATCCAGAAAATGATAGTAAAACAGAGAATTCATCAGAACCTGTAGATAGTACTATGACTGAGGAGGAATTTGATGAGGATGGTGTAGCAGAGGAAGATTACTATAAGCTATTACACATACATAATATAAAGGATACAATAAAGAGCATAAAGATTAATCAAAGGAATATCATTACTCTAAATAGGAATAATACTGTATCATTAAGCAGAGTATCACTTGAAGATGACGTTGTGACCGTTGATTTATTGTATGAAATGAACTTGTATCATTTAAATAACATAAAGTTGGTTAGACTATCACCAAACAATAAGATATTGCTAACATTATCAAATGATAAGTTGATTTTATGGAACATAAGTACTAATAATATCATCAAAACACTCAACCTGACTAACTTTAATGATTCAAGTAATTCTAGCTGTATTAGACCAACGAGTAGTGAGTCTACCAGTCACAATGACGGCGATATTGATTTATCAAATGGTGCAGTACTTGAAAATTGTACAATAAATAATGTAATTTTTATCAACAATGAGAATTTGTTGGTAGTAACTAGTGATAACAGGTTGTATAAGTTTAATATAAACACAATGGTTGCCAACAGCGTAAATTTACCAATGGACGAGGGTTTCAACTCAACTTTAGGGACAAATAACACAATCAACAATGTATATATACATAATGATGAATTGGTCCTGATATATAAGTACAATTTCATAGTCAAGTATAAAACTGACTTCCACTACGTTAATGTACAACATCAAATTCACCACTCAGTTGTAAGTTGTACATTATATCTTAATTATGACTACTTTTTTATATTAGTTATAAATTACCTTAAATATCAAAATTTCAATTGTAATAATAATTTTAGATTGATGCAATGTATAAATACATGTACTTGAGTGTGGATAATAATGTTATAATATACTACTATGATAACATGAGGAAGCACTTAATGCTATATGGACACAGTCTGCTAGTTACAAGTTTGGATGCGACATCTGACGTCCAAATGTTGGCCTCGGCATCTTTAGATAAAACTATTAAGATATGGTCCATAAAATATGGCAACATCCTCAAAACCATCACCAACACTTCAATTATTACTCAAGTATGAATTAGATACTCTATTTACAAAAAAGTTCAGCTATTCAAATGCAAACTTCATTTATTTAATTTTATACAGTTATATTTGCTGACTAGAATTGCTTTTAAACATTTCATTGATATTTTTTCAGATTAAGTTTATAAACTTGACACATTACCTGGTTTTCACTAATGCGAACATGGTGATGAAAATTTATGATTGCGATAGACACGTGATGATAACCGAAATCAGCGACTTCAACCTTACCATCAACAATATATCTCTAACTGATTATAACCAATATTTATTCCTAACAAGTATCATTGAATAACAGTTATGTATTATTAGTTATGCGTTTAATATACATAGATTTTTACAAGAATTTAATTGAAATTGTTGTTTTAGGTAATAATTCAAGCTGCATCATAAAGTATAAACTGTCAGATGACATAATATATGTTGAAGAAGAGGCTGAGAAGATAGAGAATATGAAAACATTTGGAAACTTAAACTATAACCTGAACGTAACGGAAAACATCATTAATGTAAGTTTATGAATTTAAAGAATTGTTAGTTACTGGACGATGAATCAATGGAAAATGGAATATCTCAGGACAATATTACAATCGGTGGGATTACATATGAAGGAATGGCTTATAACACGAGTATGATGCTCTACAACGTCCTGAATAACATCAACTATAACGTGATATATAACATAATAATAACATTGCCAAATAAATACACACAAAAGGTAAAAATAACGTAAAAAATAATTTTTAGTTGCTGGAATTTATCACTAATTTACTGGAGCATACGGACGCAGTGGACAGTTATATGCTAAATGCCGAAATTCTTCTACACGTTGCCATAGTCATATTACAGATAAATGTCAAATATTATTTATTAAATAATATGAATGTTTACAAATTGAAGAAATTGGTGAATACTAAAATGAATAGTTACCAGGTATGCGGTTTAAACTTCTAAGTGTTTTTTAGGATTTAATACTATATAATAAGAGCGGCCTTCAATATATTAAAAACATAATCACAAATAATGAAAAGGAAATCAAAAAACGATTAATTTAATTCATTTACTCGCACAGTGTATAACCTCACTTTTCACTAATTTTCTCAAATTTATTATTATTGCTCCTTAAATGTACATTTTCTACCAAATGGCAAATATTTATTATTTAAAGTACAAATACGTACAGAATACAAATGTTGAACATTCATACTTTTCTGTACTTTATTATATTCCAATCAGTAAAATTAGAATTAAAATCAAAATTTGAACCAATTAGGGTCAATTTTAAAATAATTTTGTAACATAGCCTTTGTAACTTCTACTTTTCCCTAAAGGAATAAAAATTTTAAAACTTGTACCATAGTTCATCTCTTTCCCTGTAATATAGAATAAAAAGTTGAAAATAAACTTAGTATTTTTAAAAATTCAAGAAAAACATTACTTTTCAATTCACAACATTACACAAGAATGGGTCAATGCGTTTTAGGCTATGGCCGAAATAGGCAATCAAGCCATCAATCAATAACTGTTATTGATTCCGAAAATGAAGCCACAAAAAAAGATATTTTAAAGGTAAAATCTTTACTTACAGCTATTCATTGTAAATTTAAACAAAATTCACTTTCTTTTAGTTGATCAAGCCACTATTCTGGCCTGAAAAATCAGATCTCACTTCACGTCCGTATATATTTCTAAGATTCTTAATTCTTTTATCATTATTCTCGTTGTTTATCGGTAAAACTTTGTCAATTTTGGCCCCAATGTATATTGGATACACCTTGGATCAGTTAGTGCTGAAGAATACAAAACAAACTATAATAAATCTGTTTTTATACTTTCTTTTGCTATTTTCAGCAGTTTGCTTTGATGAGTTGAGGAATTTCACATATCGATATGTAAATTATTAACTAACTAGATATGACCCTCTAATTAACCCCAATTCATTCATATTTTAGGTTCAATTTATATGTATAAATGATTTATCACTGAAACTCTACGCACATGTTCATTCCCTTAATTATCACTGGTTTACAACGTCCAGAGCTGGACAGATTGTGAGATCCATATATAGGGGTTGTGAGAGTATGAGAGAGTTGTCACAATTTGGAATAATCACACTGGTTCCGACAATACTAGAGTCCATTATAGTTATAATAGTGTTCTTCAGCGTATACAAGAATTACTTACTTGGAATCATACTGTTAGTCGGACTTGTTATCTATTTCACATTAACTATTTTGGTAACCAACTGGCGTATGAAGACAAGAGAAGCACAAAACGACAAGGATAATGAAATGCACTCAATTTCTAATGACTCAGTGAATAATTTCGAATCAGTGAAACTCTTCACAAACGAAAAGTTCGAACTTGCCAAATATGCCAAGGCAGTTGGAATGTATGAACTTTTCAATTATAAAGTCCTTAACTCTCTATCACTCATCAATATAGGACAGGATTTTGTAGTACAAACAACTACATTTTTGTGTTTACTCATGGGCATTTTTCAGATTTTAAAAGATAAGACCAAAATTGGCGCATTTACCGTTATATTGACATATTTATTCCGTATATTTAAACCACTGTACATTCTAGGAACCATATACAGTACCATAATAAAGGGCCTTATAGGCATTCAAGATGCAGCAAATCTCTTGAAAATAAAGGTAAGATAAATATTCTTATTAATATATGCTTAGAGTACCGTCCAAGATTCTCCAGACTGCGTTGAGTTGGACCTTGATACAGAACACGATCCATTGATCGAGTTCCGTGATGTTACCTTCTCCTACATTACAGATGGTTGTCCAATGAATAATTTGATACTGAAAAAAGTAAACTTTTCCCTAAGCAAAAATCAGTCATTGGCTATTGTTGGACCAACAGGAACTGGAAAGACGACTATTTTCAGGTTATTATGCAGGCTTTATGATCCATTAAGGGGTGAGGTGTTGGTAAATGGAAAGTCAATTAAACAATATTCACAACAGAGCTTGAGATCTAAAATAGGAGTGGTTTCTCAGGATACAATTTTGTTCCACGATTCCATAAGAAATAATGTAAGGTATGCGAAACCAGACGCTACCGATGACGAGGTTTATGAGGCACTGAAAAAGGCTGAATTCTACGATCGAGTAATGGAATTCCCAAATAAATTAGATACCCTCGTTGGAGATAGAGGAATAAAACTATCAGGTGGAGAAAAGCAAAGGTAAAAAATAAAATATCAAATACTTATACCAATATACCTTACTACTATTTTTCCCAATTTAAATCTTATTTATTAATATTTGTTATAGAGTATCAATCGCAAGATGTTTCTTGAAAAATCCACCGATAATCATACTCGATGAAGCCACCAGTTCGCTGGATTCGAAGACTGAATCACAAATACAAAACACAATCAATTCTCTGATTAACAAGAAGACAACAATCACCATCGCACATAGATTATCAACCATTATTAATGCTGATTTAATTCTAGTGCTTAACAAGGGAGAGATCATAGAGCAAGGAAAACACGAGGAGTTGTTGAAATTGAAAGGGTTCTACAAATCATTGTGGGATGTTCAACGCAAGAAACAGTCTGAAATTTTAGACCAGGATGTAATATAGTTTTTAAATTTACATTTTATAATATAAATGAGTGCTTTACATAATTTATCAAGAGCAAATAATTATACATTGTTAGAAAAAATACTAAGTACTAATTATAAACAAAATTTAAAACTCAAGAACAAATCTGATGATAACAATAAGGAAAGTGATGAAAATGTGTTATCAAAAGATCAAGAATCAGTAGAAGGTCAAAAATCAGACGAACATGATAAAGCATCGGCCAAACCAGTTGACGAGGGTGATGCCAAAACGGAAAATTTCAAATTAGATCCCGGTTTTATAGATAAAAGAGATTCGTTTAATAGGTATTTTAATAAAAATAAATAATTACGAAAATTTTAATATTAAAATACAACTTCATTCACATTTATACAATAGGACTCCACTACACTTGGCATGTTACGAAGGTTTCGTTTTTTATTGTTTTTAGACTTTTACAGGACATTTGGAAATTGTTCGACTCTTGGTGAAGTACGGAGCGAATGTGCACAGTCCTGCGAAAAATGGAATGACGTGTTTACATTTCGCGGCTCAAAAGGGTCATTTGGAAGTTCTCAAATTCGTAAGATTTTCATAAATTATTTTAACCATCATAATTATTTAGTTGAAAAAACATGGAGCTAAAATTAACAGTAAAACAAATAGTTGTATGACACCAGTAAGAAATTATTTAGAATCACATCTAATACAATTAAATATTAACTAATGATATTCAAGCTACACCTGGCGGTGATTAATGAAAATGTCGATTGTGCTCTATATCTAATAAACAAAGGTAATAATATTAGTAATAATATTAAACTGGAAAAATGTGTAGGAGCTAAACAAAGTTATAACAAAAAAGGGGATCTTCCACTTCAATTAGCGTCAGAAAAGGTTTTAGAGAAGCTAAAAGAAGCTATGGGAGATAAATTTGAAAAGTTTAAGGAGGATGTTAGTGAAAAAAGGGTGATCCACAAAGAAACGGTCAAATTTTATAAAAAAAGGAAGTAAGAATAGAATTAACCTAACAAATAATATTTTATAATGGTTTATTTCTGAAATTTAGTGGTATGTGTGCTTTTTAAATCTGTTATTTACTCCCTGTGGGGAGTCAGCTGTTTTTCTTCATTATCGTAAGTATAACTTTCTACACCAAACTTTTAGTATAAATTCCCAAATGCCCTTATATTTTCAAAATTAAAAATTGCCCAGCAACCAAGATCTAGTTTTCTGAATTTTATTAGACGTTACTTACTCATCGATATCCTTTTTTACTTGATTCTAAATCACATTTTGTATAATTTTTTCCCTGTAAGGTTCGGAAATTGTTCTTTACTTAAATCTTAAAAAATCTGTCTAAAGTAATGGCAGAGTCGGCTAGCGTTGCTGTTAATGGCACAAAAAAGTGTCCGTCTTTAACTTTTAACAAGAATACAGAAGACCATGCTAAATTATCAGAATTATTTGAATCTGTAATGATATATTTATTAGTTTGTTAATTATTAATATACTGTTTAGACAACAATAAACTTGGATACTCCTTTGTCTTTGAAGAATAAATGGGTTATATGGGAGCAGATAGTTAAGATGCCAGAACACTCCCAAAATGATTATAAAGAACACACAAAACCATTAGTTTCATTCGATTCTGTACAAGTAATTTTAAATTAAATTAAATTAAATTAAATTAAAATATTTTAGGCTTTTTGGAATTTATGGTTTAATATTCCTCAACCTAGTGAATTAGCCACTAATAAAAGATTGGCCCGTGAGTGTTCCGACGGTTCTGAGCATTTTGTCGACGCCATCATGGTGTTCAGGTATCTTTTTAATTAACCTTAAAATTATTAGGGATGGAGTACAACCTATGTGGGAGGATCCATTGAATAAGGACGGAGGTCATTTCGATTACCGTTTCAGACCAACAGATGTCCAACAGCTCACAGTGGACGAGTACTGGAATAACATTATTTTGGGACTTGTGGGATCAACAATTCCACTTTGCGAGTTTATTAATGGCGTTAGACTAGTCGACAAACTCAGCTCACGGTTTCCAGTCCTCAGAATAGAAGTTTGGTTCAAAAATTTAGGAGAAGCTAATGATCCTACTCAACTAATGAAATCTATAGGCGCCTGTATGGCAAGAAAACTGGTATGGTTTATATTTTTTTAATTTAAAAAATTTCACTAATCTTTTACATAGGATGGTAGTGTTGGAACAATACCTAAGGGTGATTTAAAATGGCATTAATTTTATATATTATTTCTATGTAATATTTTATATATCAATGAATACATGTTTTTTTAAATCTGATCAAGATCTTAATTGTTTATCCTTTCATCCGGAACTTGATCTTCTCGTTTCTGGATCGATTAATGGTCAACTCGATATGTAATCTTTCATCTTAATTTTAATTAATTTTAGATTCAAGTTTGATGAAGTTAGTAGAGAATTAGTGAAGGAATGGTCCAATTCTTCTACACATTCCAGTTCTGTTAGAATCTCGAAATTTTCTAGTAATGGAAAAGGTTTGAACAAACTAACAGCTAAATAACAAATCAAAACTAATTTTATCTATAAAACAATTGTGAATTAATTTATAAATTAATAAAAATTCAGAAATCATGTCGGCATCTTCTGATAAGACTGTTTCTCTAACGGATTTTGACTCAAATAAGGTAAAATGGGTTGGGAAAGGACATAAGTATGTTTATGTTGTGTTTAATTGAATGATTTAGGGATCCGGTTAACAATGCTTGCTATATCAACGAATCTATCATAGCATCAGGAGATGATGAGGGCGAAATTAGGGTATTACATTTAATATTAAACTTCGATAGATTTGGGATACTAGAGCAAAGAGTTCATGTGTAGGCAAAATTAACGAGTTTTCTGATTGTGTTACTGGTAATTAATAAATTTTAATTATTTTATAGACCTTATGGTCGGACGCGACTCCAATGAGCTTATCGCAACATGGTATTATATACTCATTCACAACTATTAGTGCTGACCAAATCGGTTGCTTTGATCATAGAAAGTTCAAGTTGAAGGCTCTTTCAGACAATACTGAACATGAGTTTTTGACCATGTCCCTTGTTAAGGTATTTATATATTTATTGACCAATGTTTTAGAATGGAAAGAAAGTTATTTGCGGGACTTCTACTGGCTCTATTTGTTTTTTCAGCTACGGATTTTGGGGTGACCTTAACGATATTATTCCAGTAAATAAGGAGACTATAAATGGAATTGTTGGTTTTCTTTTTTATCATGATTCATAGGTAAAGATAAAAGAGGACCTAGTTTGTACATGTGGAGATGATGGAGAAATATACGTTATACAGCTTTTACCTAATAAAGTCCTCGGCAAACTTAAAGACTTTAAAAACCTTGATGTCAAAGTTAGATCAACCGATTCTCTAACTGTCAACCATAACAATACTTTATTAGGTACATTAATAATTTTTAATTTTCTTAGGTTTTCTTGTTAATTTTGAGTATATTTACTTGACAAGTACTGAAGAGGTTAACAGATTATTGTCAAATGATCCGCCGAATTTTTTTGATGAAATATAAGGTTTGATATAAATAACAATATATATTTAAATTACAAATTTAGTTTTTTTGCTAATATTTTTACCGATTCTTTATCTATATACTTTCTATGTGAAAGAATGATAAATTCCAGAGTCTCTTTACGTTTAATGATTGCGTGTTGGAAATAATATGAAATCAAACAACCTACCAAAAAGGAGGAGTAGCTGAGTAGTGTAATGACATCGTTAACATTTGACGAATCGGATGCAACTTCTGGTTTAATTTCTGTTGCATCGTCTCCAGATTCACTTGATTTGCCGGTTCCACCGGTATTATTCTTTTTCACTTTACTGTAGTAAACCAAAACGGCTCCAGAGCCGCGCACAGCTCTGTTATCGTTGTAACCAGAGACCAAGCCTGAAGTCATGGTAATAAAAGTTACGAAATAGGGATTCTTGCTGATTCCATATTTTTGGAACCATGTGGAATAAACAGCTAATGTACAAATAATAAATTGATAACAAAACAACAAGTACAAGTGCAAGTCCTGTCGAAACAAAAATATCGTATCCGATATATCATGCGTTTTTTTACTATGATCAATATATTCATCAATCCTAAATGTAGTTAATCTACCCAAAAACTCAGAAAGGGTAAAAACAATAGAAGCCAATAGTTTGTTAACGTTTGGCACATCCATCATATAAGGGATTAACACAGGGTGATACACAACACGAAACAGAGATGCGAAAAAAGAAACGAAAAACTTAGAAATATAGTATTGGATATATGTAAACTTTTTTATAGCCTTTTCATATTTTTTTCCTTCATCTTCACTTTTTTTGTGTTCATCTGACCGATATGCTATGAATATGATTGTAATCCATACTGATGCGAGGACCGTTTCAGAGAGATAAGCACTTTGACATATAATTAAGTTACGGCGTACCTGACGAACGGTTTCATCGCCGATGATAAGACCGATGATAATTTGTAATAGGGAAGACAATATTGAGAAGAAGACACTACCATTAATAAAGTGAATATAAGATTCATTCAAAAAATATCTCGAAATTACAAATGTACCTGAAGATAATATTAAAAACCATGAACTTACTAGTAAGAGAAATTAATCCTCTCAAAAACCCATTAACTGAGTAAAACAATAAAAACAAATTTCGTCCAGACTTTCCGTGAGCAAAAATAGCTAAAACGACCTGACAAGCACGAGAAGCAGACAAAGCCCAGACGGCAGATACAAGTTGCCAGAATTCTGGGTTTATTAAAAACATATAAAGAATACATACTATGACGACGACACTGAAATATAGAAAAATAGTAATATTCGTAAAATTTTCCACATCAAAAACTCTCTCAGTTAACAGACTAGTATCTAGGTTTAGGTTCATTGCCATACCTACGAAAAAGAAAGCAATTCCGTGCTTATCATTGATTGCTTTCCTATATGCATAACCTCCTGGCTCACGTTGCTTCAATTTCTTTTCCCTTGCATCGATACCCATCCGTAATCTGATCCTACTCTGCAACATTTTGTATCGAAATCCGATACACAATCAATAATAACAGTTTTATATTCCATTGTTCCCCACCTTTGTAAAAAAATTTAATGTGTTAATATTTTAAAAGTTTTTGGAAAATTATCCTATTTTTTAAAAAAATTTCTTTGATTAATTTTCAAACTAATAGTTGAACAAACCATGTGTATATCAAAATAACATTAAAGGAAGGATGACCAGCATTTTTGAACTGCCTGTTTTTTTAATTTTCTTGAAATTATTAAACTACAAATTTAGTTTTTCTGCTAATATTTTTACCGATTCTTTATCTATATACTTTCTATGTGAAAGAATGATAAATTCCAGAGTCTCTTTACGTCTAATAATTGCGTGTTGTAAATAATATGAAATCAAACAACCTACCAAAAAGGAGGAGTAACTCAGTAGTGTAATGACATCGCTAACATTTGATGTATCTTTTGCAATATCCGGTGTAATTTTGTTTTCAATCTCAGAAGATTTTTCGGATTTAGAGGCATCTTTCTTTTTCACTTTACTGTAGTATTGTAGAACGGCTTCAGAGCCGCGCACAGCTCTGTTATCGTTGTAACCAGAGACCAAGCCTGAAGTCATGGTAATAAAAGTTACGAAATAGGGATTCTTGCTGATTCCATATTTTTGGAACCATGTGGAATAAACAGCTAATGTACAAATAATAAATTGATAACAAAACAACAAATAACAATGTAAATCTTGTCGAAACAAAAATATCGTATCCGATATATCATGCGTTTTTTTACTATGATCAATATATTCATCAATTTGAAATGTAGTTAATCTACCCAAAAACTCAGAAAGGGTAAAAACAATAGAAGCCAATAGTTTGTTAACGTTTGGCACATCCATCATATAAGGGATTAACACAGGGTGGAAAACAACACGAAACAGAGATGCGAAAAAAGAAACGAAAAATTTAGAAATATAGTATGGGATATATGTAAACTTTTTTAGAGCCTTTTGATATTTTTTTCCTTCTTCACTTTTTTTTTGTTCATTTTCTTTTTCATCACTTGCTTTATGTTTAAATGACAAATATTCTAGGAATATGATTGTAACCCATACTGATGCGAGGACCGTTTCAGAGAGATAAGCACTTTGACATATAATTAAGTTACGGCGTACCTGACGAACGGTTTCATCGCCGATGATAAGACCGATGATAATTTGTAATAGGGAAGACAATATTGAGAAGAAGACACTACCATTAATAAAGTGAATATAAGATTCAATCAAAAAATATCTCGAAATTACAAATGTACCTGAAGATAATATTAAAAACCATGAACTTACTAGTAAGAGAAATTATTCCTCTCAAAAACCCATTAACTGAGTAAAACAATAAAAACAAATTTCGGCCAGACTTTCCGTGAGCAAAAATAGCTAAAACGACCTGACAGGCACGAGAAGCAGACAAAGCCCAGACGGCAGCCAGAAGCTGCCAGAAATCTGGGGGTATTAAAAACATATAAAGAATACATACTATGACGACGACACTGAAATATAGAAAAATAGTAATATTCGTAAAATTTTCCACATCAAAAACTCTCTCAGTTAGGAGACTAGTATCTAGGTTTAGATTCATTGCCATTCCTATGAAGAAGAAAGCAATTGCGTGTTTATCATTGATCGCTCTCTTGAATTCAACTTCTCCTGTTCCACTTTTCGATTTCCTTTCCCATACTTCGTTTGATATCCGCAATCTGATCCTACTATACATCACTCTATGTGTACATTTGATACATAAACACTAATAATCACTCTATTGAATTGGTCCCCACCAACCAATATCTACTTCTACCATATACTTATTTTTTTATGTGCAAAGAAATTTATTAAAATGCTGAGATATATAGTCAAATGGGTCATTTGAACCTATTAAAAATTTAAAGAAATTATCATCATTATCACTTGTGTCCTAAAAATTATGGCTCGATTAGATCTTACCGGTATATTATATGTACATTTTGGACATGTATTATCCTGAGTCACGCAGTATATATGGTATGAGTGTTTACAATAGAAGTGTATCGATGGATACTCCAAGTGTAACCCACAAGAGGAGCAGTTTATATTATTGATAATGATGTAATTCGTATTCAGGTCCACCAAATTCTTCTTCATGTTCATATACTCCATCTTGTCCTGCATTATGTCATTGTTATACTCATTTATCGTATCATTTATCTTCTTGAATTCACTCCTTATGTAGTCCTGAGAATTATTAAATGTGTAAATAGATAAATAAATAGTTATTACATTGAGGTATTGGAACTGAATGGTCTGGTAATTGTTGAAAATCTTTATGATATTTTGAAATTTAAGTAATTTCTGAACATTGTACAGCAACTTCTTGATTACAATGTAGTTGTTATACCTATAAAAAATAAAAATAAATCTGATTACTTGAGTAGCAGCTTCAATATGTTTATGTAGAGTATAGGTTCGTTGTAACCGTAGTTATAAACGTAATCCAACAAGCTTATTATATCATCCTCATTATCCAGCAGAATTAGGGGAAGGTTATAATATCTCATCTTTATGCTTATTATTATTGAGCCTCTTTTGTATTTATAGAGTAGACATAGTACCAACCCAATCAGCTCTGTGGAGTAATTACTACTACTATTAAGTAGTTTAAGTATGTTATCTTCTACTTGAACACTTTTATCTACATTATCATGTGAACTATCATTCTCAGAATTAGAAAAATCCTTGTCTTGAGCATTGTAAATTTGCTTATATCTGTTATATTGTTGAAGTAAAATGTTCAACTTAATAGTATACAAGAGTAGGGAACTGTTATCATTTAACAAACCAATTAATTTAGTTAAAAAATCATTTTCTAATATAAATATATTCAACACATTGTTTATATCCAATATAGGATTATTTGATTGATACTTTGAAGGCCTATTAATTTGCGTGGAATTATCTTGTACATGATTAAATTCCCCTTGATTATCATTAACAATGCTGTCAATTAGTTTTAATAGTTTAGATGAATCATAATTAAGGAGTAGTTTAGAGTGCTTGATAATTATGTTATACTTGACGCCGTTGGATGCTGATTGTAAAAGCTCGTAGGCTTTGTCAAATTGGTTAAGGTCTTCAATCAGTATGTTTAGATACTCCTCTTGGTCATCTTGATATTTAGCGATTTCACATGCGAATTCATACTTATTTATATATCTACATTGTATAATAGACTCTTTGACACTCTTTTTGTATATGTTACTAAATTTCGACAAAAACCTGTGTAGTTCATTTTCTACTACTAATTCCTGGCTATCACTCTCTTGTGATTTCGGTTCATCTTCAAGTTTTTGTATATTACTGTTATTCAGTGACTGCAGTAAGAGTATAGTTAATATGTAATAGTTATTATCAATGGCGGCTTTTTTATTAACCTTTATATGGTACAGGTAATTATGCAAATAGGTGTAAAGATATGTTTTTGTGTTTAACATCAGAAAACGTTGTATTACATAACAGGGTTCAATTATGTTGTTACACTTCGAATAGTAATAAATCGACTCACTGTATTTATTTTTCATATACAGCCAGTCTGCATATATTTTATATATTTGTTCTATTTCATTAGTTGACCTGTTTTCAAACTTTAGAAGTTTAATTGCCCAGTTGAATAGCCTCTTCTTTATCAGGATATCAACTCTGTTGTACAGCTTCTTATTCTTCAATTCAAATATCAGAACACTGGAGAAGACCCCGTTTGGATTGTTTAGGTTACTGTTTGTTGTAAACAAATAAAGATTATTCATAAACTGTACAATGTGTATTAGCCTTGGGATGTAGTAACTGTATGCGATAAAGGAGATATCTAGAAGGTACGAATAAAGATTTATGAGGATGATGTTGTTGTTATCGAATATGTTATCCACATTGCAATTAACCACATATTCATTATAACAATGAAGTTTTATATTATCAATCCCACTGTTAGTACTGTCTATATCGTTGGTGTTAGTATCTATATGCTTAACCATCCCATTTAATATATGGTATATCATTATCCTTCCTGGTACATACACTCCCACTAAATTCTGTTTTAGCTTACAGGAAGTCTCATACTTAATATCGGAAGATTCGATGTATACAACTTTGTTATAAAAAAGGTTATATGATACAACTTCAAATTCTGTGGTAATAAAAAGGTACTGTAAACCCTCTAAGTCTATGATATGGACATTCTTGGCACACATTTTAAAGACTTTATTTGGTGGCATTACCCACAGTTTCTGATCATCTGAAGGAGTGATATAATTTCTGTACATATATATCCCGTTGAACTCTGTTGAAACTGCGATGGTTGAGCAATCATCTGAGATTGCTACTTTAACTACATTATCAGGGCGGAACTCATTTAAATTAGGGAACAGAGGAGTCGACTGAATGAATTGAGGGGCCTGGTCATAACTATCATTAAACAACGACAAATCATAACTGTTGAATTTTAGGATTGAGTCACATTCTTGTTCACGTCTAATTAAGAATTTTATATAATATTTTCTATAGTATAATGTATGACTTACCCTATTACAACCAATACTTTTTTTAGTGGGCAGTATAACACATTTGTGGCTTCAAATTCGAAGGATTTGAAGTTGAGGAACCTCAGGTGAGTTGTGTCATCAAATTTAACCCAGGGTTTATAACACATCCAGACTATCCCGGAGGATTCCAACAGGAACATAAAGTCGTCATCTCCAGCAACATCAACGATGCTACCAATGCTCAAATTTGCTCCATCTACGGAAACAAATGATTAATTCAGAACATCTATTTAAACATATAAGTAATCATTCATATCTAAAAGTTGTTAAAAATTATTTCTTACCTTTATTTTCTACAGATACTAGTTTCTTTTCAAGAAATACCAAATGACGAAGATTCGTCATTTTTATTGAGCTTAATAATATACTGTAAATCCATTAAACCATTTAAATACACATAAATAATATTAAAAATACAAATTATAAATTTAAATATGGAGTATTGATAGAATGTCAACAATTTCAGGAATGTGTATAGGGTGATGATACAAAAGTTAAATAAATGTGTAATTTGTTATTAAAAAATTACACATTGAATTAAATAATTTATTTTGGATTTTTTAAAACGACGATTACAGAATCCCCTCTTAGGAAGAGTCTGGAAAGAAATCTATCTTTGGTTTCCAGTTTCTTTTTTCCTGTTCCTTTGCCTCTTACAGTCCACATTTCTCTTACATTTGTTAATATCATGTTACAATGTCTGTCAAAAGCTTTCACCTAAAATTTTTGTTAAAAAATTTATAACTAATAAATATTTATAATACGAATAAAATAAGTTACTCTAGCCAGAATTTTGCGATTATTTCTGCAGTTTATTAGGACTTGACAATTTTCTCTGACACATTCCTCCAAAATTGACAACGGGCCGGCTGGATTATCCTTGTTGTCAAGTTCCATCGATGTTGGATCTTGTTTCACTTCTATTAATTGTCATTTAATTTTCAAAACTTACTTGTTGACATCTTAAAATTTTTGTTAAATCTATTAGGTTATATAAAAGTTTAACCTATACTATACTTTTCTAACTTATAATGACGGATTAATACTGTTATTCCTAAAATTAATAAAATGCCCTTAGTTGGGTTTAGAAATTATTATATAGAATGAAAAAGGAATATTAAATGGGATTCCTACACAATATAATAATATAAACTAATTTTTATTGTTTATTTTTTACTTTTATTCCCCATAGTTTGGTTTCAGAAACTTGAACTATTATGTTTGTTTATTTCAACCTTTTATTCATAATTTTAACTTAAATTTATCACAATTTGTATTTTAATTATTTTTAATCAAAATCCTGTAAAATATTTATTTGTAATTTACCCATATATGTGTCATTATCAATTTAATCTATTACAATCATGATTTTTCTTTAAATTATTACACTTATATTCTTTCAATACCACATCATCGAACATTTTAACTTCAGTATATACTAAATTACTCATTTTATATCACCATGAGTTCTGATTCTGATCCAGAATTAGAGTTAGAGAAGTATAAATCTCGCTTAATGTCATCAATTAACCGTAAAATGGCCGTCACTGTCGAAGAAGATGATGAAAAAGATGACGATACACCAACTTTCGAGGATTTAGGTGTTTGTGTCGAACTTTGTAGAGCTTGTAAGGAACTCGGTTGGAAAAGGCCTACTAAAATTCAAATTGAGGCAATTCCAATTGCTTTATCTGGAAAAGATATTATTGGTTTAGCTGAAACGGGTTCTGGGAAAACTGCAGCTTTCACAATCCCTATTTTACAGAAGTTACTGGAGAAACCACAACGCTTATTTTCCTTAATTCTTGCCCCAACTAGAGAGCTTTCTCTACAAATCAAAGAACAGTTAATATCTCTAGGTAACTGATAATCATTAATTAAAAATTTCCTTAGGTTCTGAAATCGGATTAGATGTTTGTTTAATTCTTGGTGGACTTGATATGGTGTCACAAGCTCTACAGTTGAGTAAGAAACCTCACATCATAGTCGGTTCTCCTGGTAGAATCGCTGATCATTTACAAAATACTAAGGGATTTTCTCTTGAAACTATCAAATACTTGGTCCTCGATGAAGCTGATAAATTACTCTCTACTGATTTCGACGACTCTTTAAACAAAATCATAACTGTAAGTAACGCAACTCATCCATTAACATACCTTTAGAGTCTACCTAAAGATAAAGTTACATACCTCTACAGTGCGACAATGACTAGTAAGATTACAAAATTGCAAAAAGTAACCTTAATGAAACCAATCCAAGTAAAAACCAACCTAAAAAATATTATTGTTTTTAGATAAATGTTAATACCAAATACCACACCAGCGAACATTTAATCCAAAAGTACCTACTCATTCCTTTGAAATTTAAATATTCATATCTGGCATGTATATTATGGAAATACTCAACCAGTACTATTATGGTTTTTTGCAACACTTGCCTTACTTCTCAAAAAGTTACTCTTTTTTTACAGAACCTATCTTTTAAATCTGTAAGTTTTTCGTTTCTTATAAAGTTTCTTACAAATATTCTTAGGTCTGCTTACATGGGAAATTAAGTCAAATCCAAAGATTAAACTCTCTAAATTCATTCAAAACTGGTATATTACAGTTCATTCCACCATTTTATATATTTTCAGGCCTATTTAACATATTAGTTGTTACTGACGTTGGCAGTCGTGGACTAGATATACCTTTTGTTGACCTTGTGATTAACTTTGATGTTCCAAACACAAGCAAAGACTATATTCACCGTGTTGGTAGAACTGCTAGGGCTGGCAAATCTGGAATATCCCTGACTCTAATAACACAGTAAGATACCAACACCACATATTATCCTCTTTAGGTACGACATTGAGTCATTTCAAAGAATTGAATATGCTCTAAACAAAAAACTTGAAGAGTACAAGGTAACAAACATCAAATTCCACATTTCTTAATTTAATTAGGACATTTCTGAGGAGGAGGTGTACAATAAATATGACGAGTGCTGTAATAGCTTAAGAAACGCTGAAATGGACTACAAAAACAAGTTTCAGCTGATCAAGACCAACAAAAAGAACAAACAATACAACAAGTCGAAGTTTAAATTATTGCGTTAAATAAATGTAGTTCAATTTCTACACAGTATTTAATACTCAATATTTCCTTACTATTTCTATACAGCATATACTATACATTACCTACTACATACTGACATCCTGTAATACCACAACCACTACACAATGCATAATACCTAGTGTATATCAATACCGGAATAAATTAATTATTTAAAAAAACTGGAAAAGTTTCTGCTGCTCCTTTGTTATTTCATTTTTATACTGATCCCAAGACTCTGGATACTTTATAAAATTACTCACGTCGTCGTGGCTGCTGACGGTGGGTATGATCGGGGCCTTGATCTGCTTTGCTAACAGCATGTTGAAATCAATTCCGTCAAAAAAGGGATGAAAATAAACTTCCTTAACGTTATTTCCAAGTCTTTTAGAGGGGTCCACCCGAAGTAAATGGGTTATGATGTCTCGACTCACGTTATTCACCTTTCTACTAAAGCTCAATTCATTATTAAGTGCAAGTTTATATGTCTTTTGAGGTGAATTTGAGTAGAAAGGAGGAACTCCAGTCAACAGTTCGTACAGAAATATTCCAAATGAGTAGAAATCAGCTCTAAAATCATGGCCTTTCTTTAAAAAAATTTCCGGAGCCAGGTAATCGCATGTTCCACACACTGTATATGTTTTACCGGATTCAAGTCTCTTTGAAAATCCGAAGTCAACCAGCCTAATGTAACCCATAACATCAAGAAGGATGTTCTCCGGCTTCAAATCTCTGTATACCAACTTGTTCATATGTAAGTAGTCAAGTGCTAAGAGAACTTGCGATGCATAGAACCTAGTGTACTCAGGTGGAAACGTATGCATCCTTCTTAGGTATGTAAAAAGTTCTCCTCCCGGTACAAACTCAAGTATGAAATACAAATTTAGGGAGTCCTGAAAACTGCCAAGGTATCCTACTATGAATGGATGCTTTAGTGTGCTCAGGATATTCTTTTCATTTTTTACGTGCTCCACTTGCCTTTTCTCAATAATTTTATCTTTACTCAGTATTTTCAATGAAACTATTCTTTCATTTGGTTCCATTGGTTTTTCTATATCATGTACTTGGTTATAATAGTATCCTTTATCAAAAGTTTTGGGTGAATAGCTTGCGAAACTAGTGTTCACGTTTTCCCTGATATCAGGATACAGATATCTTGTTATATCAAAATAGCGATTCTTCGGAGTAAACTTGGCTATGCAGACTGTTGCGTAGGAGCCTGTGCCTATAGTCTTTCCAATTTCAAAGTCATTTCTTTTACAGTTCTTAAACAAGGTTTGCTTTTCTTTAAAGGAGGGATAATGTCTATAAGAATGGTCTAAGTTCAATTCTCTAGAACAAGCTTCAAAATTATTAACTCGATTATAACATAAAGAATCTGCTGTGTTACTACGGTGATAGTTTAGGCATCTTTTCAAAACCTTAACATTGCACTTGGTGATACATTTGCTGCCATTATTTATGTTATTTTTACAACAAATATTGTTATAACTACTGTTACAATGACCTTCCGTCACTACACTATTCATACTGGTTTTGGTTTTAAAACCTGTTTTACAGCTACTACTTGTCCTTACGTCATTACAACTATACATTTTCCTCTTGAATGGAAATGATATGATTAGCTTTATGAATTTGCCGCTACGTTTGATGAAGTGTATAAATTTAATACGATAGGTCGGAACATTTGGTGATGATCCACAAAAAGCCATTAGATCATTTTTTACACAAAATTATTAATGGTGAAGTCGACTATTTTATAATACACATGTCTTTTGTTTATATTATGATACACTTACAGGTTTAGCTATTTCAACCCGTTAAACAACATCCGCTAAGTTTTGTTTCAAACTTACTATATTACTCGTTTGAACTATTTTACAGTTTAGGTTTGGTTTAAGTTCAAAATTTGATGAGCTTATGTTACATTTAGAGTACAATACAACTTCGTTCAGGCATATATGTTTACAGATAATAGGTTTATGTTACACATATAAGAAACAAAAAATTTGGATTTATGGATATATCTTTATATCTACATAAACGAGCAATTGAACAATGTTTAAATTATATTTTACAGCAACGATTTAGGCAGATAAATCTAACAGCAGAGAAATTAGTATTTTCATGTGTATCCTAGATCGTATTGAAACGGTTGATATAGGGGGTTTGAGGACATCTTATAGGAAAAATCATCATTCTATTTATGGTATAGTTGTTTCAAAAAATAATGAACAAATATCATAACTGAATTGATTGTAAAACCCAGTAGGATTCCACAGAAAAAAATATATTGGATATTATTTGAAAAGAAACCGAGAGGGATCTTTTGGAAATAACACAAATTATTTATGTTTAAATCGACAGATATTATATACATACATATGGATATTGATCCTTCCCATATTCCCAGTGATTCCACGGTTCAACACCACTTTATTGGAAAATTTGTGAATATTACTCCACCAAAATATCTGTTTTAAGTATAACTAAATAGTTCTAAAAAAATAAAAAATTTATTCACTTACACATTTATAAAATTATGGAAAGCGTGAATTGTTCAAACGACATACACACTGACCAGCGATAGCCATGATAGGGTCGATTAGGTCGAAACCTGAAAGAAAAAGATTATTTGATCCGGAAGGTAATTTTAAATTGTATATAATAGTGAAATTTAGTCCTGGTATGTTCAAAATTAGAGTTTTTATTTTTTAATGGTTATGGGACTAACACATTTTAGCTTACACCAAGTTTTTACTTTTTTCTCACATCGGATCTTTTCATCTTACTCATATTATTTCTAAATAGAGATAAGGAATGTGACGTTCCACTATGTAAGATTAGTTTTTGATATTTCTTTTCAGATACATGGCTGGTTGTCGGCCTTCTCTTGGTAATAGGAATTTCTTGATAAAAATATTTAGAGCTTTCCCTCTTCTTATTTGACGTACATAATAAATAACGCATATGGGACCAAATCAGGGGTATTCAAATTATAAATCAAGATCATTTTCAGTTGTTGGCGGAGGTTGTTCTACTCATTACCAGTTTCTTCTGGATGGCTGTTGGAACAATAGAGGTACTCACACTTATAATAGTAAAGTATTTTAGGTTTCAATATCTACAACATGCCAGAATACAAATCCAGGGGTCTGGTGGGTTTCTTTCGTCTCAATTAATATTTTCTGGTACCTATAATTTAGAATCATATTTATTCAGGTGTGTCGTTGTAGGATTTATCATTTCTTGTATCGTAATCACCTTGGTAGGACAAGATTTACTTTGTTTTAATATTAATTAGGGAATCATGTTCTTTCAAGGTGGAAGGAACCCAGAATTTAGTGTTGAGTAGTGATTCCCCAAGATATAACAATAATTTAATTATTTCAAAGATTCCTCAATATATATAAAATTTAATTATAAATTATTTTAAACATTATTTTTTTTGATGAGATTAAATATTAAGTGATCTTACAATTTGTTGGTTCAGCCTAACACGCATTATATGAACAAATCTTTGGCTAACTAATTTTATACTCCTATTTCTTTATTTAATTCTCTACTATTTTTGATTTTTTGTTTAATTTGTTTTATTATCTAGTATTTGATATTGATTTAGTAACAATACTTTGTTATCGAATCAATTTACTTTTGAAGTTTAATTTTTGCAATTAAAGCATATATTCACCTAATGTTTATCTTAATCAACCATGGATCCAGTAAAAGTAATTGCATCAATCGATCAAGGAACCCAATCAACCCGGTGTACCCTGTACGATTCCTCCATGAATATCCTGGCATCAAGTAAATCCAAACACACCCAATACCACCCCAAATCAGGGTACTAAATAAATAGCCTATATTATATTTAGGTGGTGTGAACATGATCCCAATGAAATCATGGATTCCGTCTACTACACAATGAATGAATCTGTAAAGCAACTGAAAGAAAAAGTTCCAAATTTCGTTCTTGTGGGTTTGGGAGTAACAAACCAACGAGAAACAGTAGTGGTCTGGGACAAAGATACCGGAAAACCATTACATAACGCAATAGGTTTGTATTTCTGGAAGATGAATATTAATAACTTTGTTTAGTATGGTTGGACATCAGAGCTAGCACAGAAGCAAACAATATGGTTGAATTGTACGGTTCTGATCGTCATTTCTATCACATAAATGGATTATTGATAAGTACATACTTTTCAGGTAATTTGATAAATTGGATTACAAAGTCTGAATTTAGCATTTAAACTGAAGTGGATGTCAAATAATTTGGACTGGTTTGATAAACGAGTTAGAGAAGAATCCGTAAGATTTGGAACAATAGATACCTGGATTATATATGTAAGTACGCCTTTAAAATAATTTATGTTAGAACCTAACCGGTGAATTCTTAACAGATATTACCAACGCATCAAGAACATTTTTAATGGATATTAACACTGAAAAATGGTCGACAGAAATGTTAAAGTATTTTATATTAGATGATTTACACTATTTTAGAATATTTGGCCTAACTGGTAATTTATTGCCCAAAATAAGACCAAATTGTTCTGATTTTGGTACTATCAACAATGATAAGGTACCAGGTTTTAAGGGAGTTAAAATACTCGGATCCGCCGGAGATCAGCAAGCATCTTGCATAGGCCAGGGATTATTTGAAAACCTCGCCACCAAATGCACTTTTGGAACAGGAGCATTTATCTTGACCAACACAGGTATTTGAATTATTCAAATTTAATAATTAGGTTCGAAGAAGGTGATGTCAACTGGTGGTTTGCTATGCACACCATGTTATAAATTGAGTCCAACAACCCCAACTGTCTTCGCACTAGAGGTTTGTCAAAAATAATTATTCAACAATTAACCACAAATAGGGTTCCATCGCAATTGCCGGAGCTGGCATTACCTGGTTACAAGATATGGGATTGTTATCAGACCCATCAGAGATCTCAGTAAGCATCACTAAAGTATATTTAACAATTATTAATAATAGGAAATATTGACAAAGATCAAATCTTCGGATGGAGTGGTTTTCGCACCAGCATTTAGCGGTTTGTTTGCGCCAAGATGGAGAAATGATGCAAGAGGAAGCATAATGGGTATGACACAACACACAGAACGTGGTCATATTGTAAGAGCATACTGTGAAAGCATTGGACTCCAACTTTACGAGATTATCCACTCTTTTCTCTCTGATACTGGGCTATTATCGATCCCATACATTAATGTTGATGGAGGATTGAGTCAGAATTCAGAACTTGTACAACTAATATCAGATTTAACTGATACAAGGCTAGAAAGACCAGAAAATGCTGAAATCACATCATTTGGTGCAGCACTGCTGGCAGGACTACAAGCAAAGTTGTGGGATGGATTGACCGAAGTGAAGAAATTCACAAATGGAGCCAATAATACAGTTTGGACCCCAAAAATGTCACCTGAACAAAGAACTACCATCATTAAGTACTGGAACTTGGGAATTGAAAGGTCACTGTCATGGCATTTATAAATTATATGTACTAATAAATTCCTTAATGTCTAATGTATACAATTCTATTAGTATACTTTACATTATACATTAAATCAGTGAACTTTGGGAGTGTTAGAGTCTGATGCAGGATATGGATTGGAGGGTTTAAAAGCTCTGTGACCCACGCTCCCACTCCCACTACTCATGTGGTAATTATCCTTGGAGTCTCTGAACAGTGCCCTGTTAGTAGGGGTGTTTCTCTCAAGGTCTAAATGCATGTTAGGCACCTTCCAATTCCTGAAAGATTCTTGAACTAAGTTATAATTATTCCTGCTCCAAACGTTGTTTGTTGAACCAGTGCCCGGGAAAACGTAGCCGCTGTTAACAGGCTTATCTCTAGTAGAGGCAGGAACGTTTTTAGACATCTTAAAGTTGTTTGGATTCCGAAGGTTATTATTAGAATTAAAGGTGTTTTCAGGCGATTTTGAACCCTTGAAAAACTGGAATAACTTGTCAGTCCAGTTAAATAAATTGTTACTGGAATAATTACCATCAAACTTATACTTGTTATTTAAATTATTTTCAAAAAAGTTACCACTTAAATTGTTGTTCCAGTTATTCCAGCCTCTTGAGGGGTATTTAGATCCAAATTCGGGACTCCACTTTGACCAGGCAGAAGGATCGTTCCCCTTTGAAAATGAACCGAACTTACTCCAATTGAGGCCAGGATTTGAATTCTTAGAATTATCAAAATTACCATTGTTTGAAGGCTCGAAGTTACCAGGATTATTATTTTGGGATGTGACATTGCTGGTGGTCCCTGGGTTGGTGTTCGGTGCAGGGGTTTTCCAAGTATTACTGAAAGTTGGACTTGAAGTGTTTGGAGGGTTCCAAGAAGTATTAAAAGTTCCGTTGGTGGTATTTGAAGGAAAGTTAAAGTTGTTAGGCTGAGTAAATGTGTAGTTTGGCGTATTAAAGTTATTGTTAGTGGTGTCAAGAGGGGTAGGAATTTTGAGGGACTGCTTGTAAACTTGGAAGTTGGGATTGTTAAGAGCCTCGTCAAGCTTCTCCTGAGCCATCTTCTTTTCCTCATAATTCATCTTATCCAAGTCAACCTTACTCATCCCAACAACCTTGTAGCTGACAGACTCTCCTGATAGAGCTGAATTTCCAAAGTTTTTGTTCATATTGTCAGTAACGTTGAAACTACCATTAGGAAAGTGACCAGGGTTAGAATTTGGTGTAAATGTAGTTTCAGGATTAAATCCATCATTGGTATTATTACCATTAACGAAAGAACCACTGTTATCCACAGTAAATGATCCGTCATTCTTACCATTAAAAGCACCAACAGGTTTAAAATTGAGATGATCATGGATTACAAAGTAGGGTTTGTGAACAGGAACATCGACATAGTTGGTAGGACCTTTGTATTCGTAAACTGGTTTTACAGTTTTGCATACTGGTACAGCAACTGGAACGTCTTTGTACTTTGGAACAACATAAGGTTGATCTACATATTGATGTTTTGGTACATTGTAAGGAACAGGCACATCAACGACCCTAGGAACCTCCCTGACATGTTCAATAGTTTCAACCTTTGGAACGTATTTTATCTTTTCAACAGGAACATCGCGATGCTAAATAATTTAATTAAGTTCTGACAAAATTCTTAAAATAAGTAAATAACTGATAAAATTTGGTTACCTCATAAACTGGCACAATCTTCTCCTTTTCGACAATTTTTCGAACTGGTTTAACAACATGCTTTACAACTTCTCTAGGAACTTCAACAACCTCGACCTTTTCAACGTGTTTAACAACTTCCTCAACCTAAATTATTTAATATTAGTTATAGTTTAATTTTATGTATAGAACGTTCGTATTATACAAACCTCTTCATATTCTTCATATTTGTCTACTATTTTTACCACAGGAACTTCAACATATTTGGGGACTACTTTTACCTCAACTTTGGGAACATAGTTAGTCTTTTCCTTAACTTCTAATTTTGGCACAGTTTTAGTTATTTCATGGTATTCAGGAACCTCAACTATCTTATCAGAATAGTGTACTTGGGGTACTTCAACAACCTTGTCAAGATACTTGGTATAGGGTTTCTTGACGTAACTCTCAACTTCCTGAATTTCCTTTTTTGGAACAAATGTGTCAATATGGTGGATAACTGGAACCTCTACGGTTCTATCAACGACTTCAACTGGTCTGTACCTCGGTACAGTGATCTAAAAAATTATTAATAAAACTCACGAGAAACATTTAGTATATACCTATGAGTAAACTTACAGTATCAAATCCTTCTGGCACGTAAGATACTCCCGAAGAAGTTCCTCCAACAGCCAAGGAATAGTTTCCATTTGTGTTAGAGGACTCCATTATAGCTGGTAACATAGAGTTTTGTCCAACTGTATTACCCACTGGACTCAAAGAGCTTGATCGTTCGTTATAATCATTTCTATTGACGGTCTCAGAACGAACACTCGTAACCGTAGGCTGAACTCCAGGTGTACTGGTTTCAGCAGTAAAATTATTTGAAACAAATCCTTGATTTACAAAAGGGTTTGTTTGTTCCACGGTTGGCAAGTTCTCAGTATTCATTTGCGTATAGTTAACACTGGCAGAATCACTTTGACTGTAATTTAATGAGTTTTCGTCTAAAAACCGCTCTGGATTCTCTTTTAAAGTTGGATTTCCCTGATATAAAACTGCCTGGTAACCTGCAAAATAACCACCAGTTGCTTTTGTATATTGAGATAATGATACTGATCCCCCTTCAGTAGAAATGTGTAATAAATCAGACTTTCCTACTGTTTCGTAACAGTTATATTCTTGCTCAGAATCTAAACTATTAGTGTTATATCCACTTCCTTCTCCAAAACCTTGAATAGATGCTGCTGCAGTTGGACACTCATAAAATGACAAGTTAGGTCCCTTACCAGAGTCTAGCTTCTTTTTACCTGATTCGTAATCAGATTTATCATCATCATTTTCTTTAAATTCCTTTGTGTCAACATCTACCATTATTTAAACAAAACAAAAGATCTAATTGAAAATTATCAATCTCATAAATCCAAAATTAAACTTTATTATACAAATGCATTCATATCACAAAGGTTTGGTTCAAGTTAAGGACAAAATTGAAACCAACTGAGCAAATTGAGAGTTATACCAAAATACTGGTTTTAATTTTAGAATATATCAGCGTTTATTTATGTATAACTAAATTATCAAAAATGTGTAAGTCAAAAGACCTAAATGAGCAGGAATTTAAGCCGAAATAACTTTAAAAATGCAAAAATTATTATTTAGACTGCCACTAAAAATAAAACGAAGGCAAAAAAGCTCAAATCGCAAATATTAAATGGAGTTAGGGTGTAATACAGCGGAAACGAGGATAGGCAATGGGTGCACCTGAGATAATTTACATGGAATTCAGTTTGGAAATTTATGAAATAATCATTAAAATAACTGTTAATTTATTATAACGGTTTTAAGGGAAGAATTTAAATGCATAATGGTCCCATGAGTCAAAACTAAAAGCATTTAAAATTGTATAACTTTATGAATGAGGTTTAGGCATCACTGTTTTTTAAATCATATTTGTTAATTCTCCATTAATTTAAATTATTAATGTGTAATTGATTAAAGGGCCAAATTGTACATGATATTGTGAAAAATCACAACACCACACTATGTATTACGTTGGTCCATTAGTAGGAAAAAAAGATTCTAGCAACTTGTTAAAAATAAATAAAACCGCATAGCTATGGTTAATATAACATATTGCATTTATTAAAGAGTTTATATAAAATAAAATATATAGTATATATGTTCTTATTATTAAGTAAATCATCAGGATAAGATACACATTCATGATAAAAATTTCTATTATTCAAACTTTATATAATTTATGAAAGAATCTAATCAATTAATCGAATTTTCATACATCATATACTACATGACCGTCTACTCAATGATTCCAAAATTACACACATTAAAACCATCCCACAAAGTCGTCGTTGTCATTAAAAAACTCGACGAATACAAATAATCCGAGGAAGATTATGGTACTATTTAAGCGTCTTAGCTTAGTGTGCGTTAATTACCATTTCCCCACAGATATCGTTGTTATATTATAAAAGTTACATACATCTGTTCATTCTCTGTTTTATTATTTATTTTACAATTAGTTTAACTACAAAGCATTCGGAAGAACTTAGGAATCTTATGTCTTTATATACTTTATTCTCCATCTTTATCGTTCCTAGGTGTTTACTTTAATTATCCAATGCAATTGTGATTCCTTTCTATTTTTACTATCACATACACTTTTTGAATTATTTGATAAAGATTCTGCTTTTTATTTTCCTCACACTTATCTTTAAAGGGCTCCAATTTTATAGTTCACAACATCGTTCAGTTTAATCAAAAAATTCATTTTCACAATGAAGAATCTTTACACCCTTTTTCTTTATTATATTTTTGCATTATTCTCAATAGAATCTGTCTTTGCTAATCTTCATCAGGATGTATCTGTTAATCACCAACTTAATCGCCACTCCATGATTAAAAATCACACCCAACCTACACCACTATACAGAACCTTCAATGACGTTTCAAAGAGGAAGCACAATGTTAACTCTAAGGTTAACTTACACGCAGCAGTTGCTGATTCTCCAACCACTGAGAGCCCAAAGGCTGCAGACAATTTCACAATATTCTACCCTCAGGAATATAGGAAACAGGAAAATAACACTGTTGAGGAACAAAGGGTACCATTGATCCTTGGAAGTATTGGAAATGGCCTCTATTCAGAGTCTAATCCATCATTAGAGCTCTTTCCAGGTTCCTTATCTGACCTGGTTGGACAGGCTGCTACTTATATATCTGAGGTTTGTTATTAATATTTATTAGTTTATTTAATATACATGTAATTCATATATGCATAGATGTTTTCTGGCATGAACAAGTCTCTACATCGTTTTTTTGACCAGGTTGACGAGAATCTAAAGAAAAGCAATGGTTCTCACTTAATGGAGATTGGGGATATATTGTTTTAAACTCTTTCAAATTAAAGATTTTTTATCAATAATTTTGTATAATATTTCTTATATCTTATTTATATCTCTTTACACATTCTTCCAATATTGGGCCCTATTAATCACGTCACTTAGTATTATTATGTGATTTACTAAAATGTTAAATTTATTACCCTTGAGGAATCCTGCTAATTCTCTTCTTTACGGTAAGACGGGCCTACAGAGGATTAGAGTTGGTAAGTTTTCTTTATTTCACCTACCTCTATCGTACTATTATTTACTATTATTTTAATATTTTATACTATTCTTATATTTTTATAGGGAAGCATTCTAAGGTTATTGAGGTGGATACATCTTCTATTGATGAGATTTATAGCCATTCCAGAGACGACGTTACTCTCCACAACAACTTTGTTCCCTTAAAACACAAAAATTTCATGGAATACAAGTTAGTAATTTTATCTTAATTTCTTTTTAGACTTGTTGCATACCACTTGATAGAGGCATTTGAAAATCCCGAGAGAAGCTTTAAAACCACTCTCGGTGGAATCGCATTTTTCGATAAACTAAAGAATCTATACACCAAAAAGATGCTACAAACTGAAGTGGACGCACTTCTAAACACTAAGGAGTCCTCTACGTCCTTTCCAATTCAGGGAAAGAATATTTAATCTTTTAACATTTACAACACACATACTAGTTATATTAAAATATTAATAAATATATGGAATACCTATTTTAGTAACAAATTCATCTTAGTGAATTAAAGCATGTGATTCTGATAGAAATTGACTAATATTATCATGGTCTAGATCCGAGAGGTCCTTATGATTCCTAGTGAAAAAGGACTCTAAATGAGAAGTAAACTTAGAAATACTAGTCAGACAGTGAGTCAAAAATTCATTCTCTATTAGCTCTAACTTATAGAATTTAGTTAATATTCTACAGAAGTAGCAAAGTTCTCTTAAATCAGCCATAAAAAGACTTGGCCTTTCAGACAATATTGTACAAAAGTGAAAACTACATTTGGTTATAATCATACAAATTGAATTAAAAACTTTAGTTGTGTTCAGTTGGATAGAACTTTTAAATTCTTTAGTATTTTCAGTCTCAAATTCACTGAAACCCTCTTTATTCAAATCAAACTCGTGTTCATGAATCTTCTCATATAAGTTAACATTTTTAAGTTCCTTAATTAAAACCTCCAAAATTACATTAAAATCATATAATCCTGCTCTGTTGAATGGAATTAATTCATTCAAGAAGATTTCACTGACCAAATTTAATGTCTCAAAATCCTTCATATTCTTCAGGGCAATTGCTATTGAGGAAAGTGATTCTGAACTCTTTAGAGTCTCAGGCCACTTTAAAATATACGTTTTCAAACCATAACTTGAGATTTTTAAAAAACTCATATAGTCTTCTAGGTCAATTCCACAAAGTTCATTAATCTTAGAAATGGCGTTAATCACAGTTGAAAGAGACCTAATTGGAAATTGTTCATCTGATAAAAGAATATCGTTAATTCTGGAAGTGATTTTACTGAAATCGACTATTTTAGGTCCTAAATTATAGACTTTTGAATAATATGATAGTGAATCTACTAGTGTACCAAGGTCCCTAAATTCTAAATATTCAAGATTATTATTTAAGAGTTCCACTAAAACTGGAACTATATGTTCATTTCTATATCCTAAATTCTTAAACTGTCCAACTAATCTACAAATTGTATCCAATTCTGTGTTGTTTTTAAGTCTTAAACCAGAATAATCCTTGGTTAAGTTTGTAAATGAGGAGTATAACAAAAACCTAAATGATAGTTCAAGAACAAAATACTTTAACGATTTTCCAAATTCCTTAGAATTGTAAAATATATCTTGAAAACAATCTGAGTTTATAGACTCCAGTGTCGTACAAATATCCATCAAATTTACAGGTATATAGTATTTAGACTGTTTAACTAGCAACTCCCTTGAAGAAGATTCACTGTCTGAAGAGTTTATAATATTAATAAACATCTTCAAATAATCATATTCGGACAAATCAGTTAAGGCTTTAAACATGAACAAACTTGAAAACTGACTCAATAAACCTTCAATTTCATCTGAAAATTCAAAATTTGGAATTGTTTTGATAGAAGAATAGATAAAATATGACATTCTCAAGAGCAATTCAGGAAGAAATGTTGAAATTTTAGGATTCTTGCAACTGGAATACACAGTTAGTAGGTGAGAAATCCCCTTTGGACCAATTTTAGGTAAATTTTCCCTAATTTGAATAATAAAATTTCCATAAACTTCATTACAAAGTCCTTTACATGTTTTACAGCAGAAATAATTGTTTTTTTCTGAAATTTGATTTACACATTTTTGAACTTGGTCATTTTTTAGTTTAGAGGTTAAGGAAGATAAATGATAAAGTATTACTGGGATATGGTGAGGATGTTCTTTCATCAAAAAAGCCATGGTTGGGACTAGGTCTGTGATTTTGGAAACTATCTTTGGATTTTCTTGATTCCAAAATGTAGAATCCTTCCTTCTAGAAATACCCTTGATCATTTTCACTAGTTGATTGAATGTAACTCCTCTGGTTCCATTCAAATATCCCATGAAAATGAAATTAAGATTAAAATGAAAGGAATCAATTTAATTTAAACCACCAAAACCCCCATGGTAAAACCTGCAAATCAAAGTTTAAAATTTTAATCTGATGAATATCATATATTTTAAATATCAAGAAGATTATGAGAGAGATTTTCCAGTTCTAAGTCTCATCCTGGCTAATTCACGCTTATTCAACTTGACTACTCTTTTCTCTGTTGATGTGTGCCTTGGGACGTGATCTTCATCTTCAACAGCAATGAGTTCGACATGGCAAGGATGGGAAAGGAAAGGAATAATCCTACCGTGGGCCCTGTATGACCTTCTTCTTCCCACAGGTGCTCTGTTTACTTGTACATGTTCGAGTCTCAATTTACTTTGCTCAAGTCCCTTGACCTACAGATTTTTATTATACTCGGTATTATTTTATTATTTCAAAAATATATTTAAATTAGTATCAGACGCCAACAAGTAATCAAATGGACAGTGATGTATGAAATGTGATATGCTTAGTGTAGAACACACAAGAGGCACATCAGATTTCAAACATCAAAGTTTAAGAATTGTCAAAAATAATGACAAAACAATCATACTCGTCATCTTGTCATCATATACGGTTAATATCAGTCAAGTTAATAAGAAATTTGAAAAAATAAATAATTATAAGTTAAATAAAGTACCTCAGCGTTAGATTCCAAATTTTTGAGTAAATCGAGTAAGAATTTGCAAGACTTCTCTGGCCATCTACCTTGAGTATGCTTGAATGCCTTGGCTTGGGCACACCTTCCAACGCCCCCTCTGAACTTTCTGAAAGGAACACATCTTTTGCGTTCAATAACGTCATTTAAATAACGTTTTGCGTCCTTCACCAGCATTCCTTTTATTGCTGTAGCTGTTTCGTAGGTATTCTTGAAGTGGACACGCAGATATGCTCCATAGGCCTTGGCGCTTCTAGTTAAATTACTCGGCTCTCTTGAGTACTTGACCATGTTTATAAAATACTACATAAAATTATTAGTCTGGATATAAATTATAATTTTTGTAAGTAGGATTTGGATATAAATTTAACTGTTTATAATAATATCGGGAACTATGACAAACCTATATACGACTATTTCCAAAAGCGATATAATTGTTTATAAAAGGATAAAATTTATCTGGAACTAAGATTCCTAATAATTGAACAAATAATATTGTGGGCTTAATTATGTTCTAAACCGGCTTTGATTGTACGCCCCATTCAACACCAATAATCATCATATTAGGATTTTTCGTTTAAAAACATTACACAGTTTAAAAAATTTATTTCCAAAACACATTTCGTTTATATTATTATTGTTTTTTATGCCTTATTCGTTTTACAAATTTTTTTAATTCAATTTTTTTCATTATTTACGTAAAATTATACTTTATTCTCTATAAATTTATTAGATTATCATATAGTATACCTATTTTAAATAATTTTTATGTTTTTTATTTACATTTTTCCCCTTAATTTTTTTAATGTGAAATCGTTTCACCATATATGTTATTTTCTTCATCAAATTTATTTTTGATTTATTAGCGTTTTTGTTTTCATTAATAAAAGCTTTATTTATTTTATTTATTAATTTATCTTTTTACTGTTAGTCTAATTTTATTTCTTACAACAATGTAAGTCTTTATACTCTTATTTATTTTTATTTTTTCTTTTTCTTTGAATTTTTAATTAATAATCTTTACCTGTGTTTTTAAAATCTATTAAAAAATTAAATTTATCGTATCTTTAACCATTTTATGGAACTATCTTCCATAATTTAAACGATTTTATCGCATATACTTTTATTATTCATTTTTTCAATGGGAGAAATTAGTAATATCTCTCCTTCTTTTATAGACGCCTCACCTGTTCAGGCTAATGTCGCTAAAAATTTGGCGAATTTGGCTAATAATACACCAACACCCACCGTTGTATCAAACGAGGTCTGTACATTAATCCCAGGACTTTTTGGAATAGGAATCCAGTTTGTTCTGTGTGTAATTTCAGTTTTAATTTTACTATTGAAGTATTATTTCGAGTTTCCGAGGAGGCCAAAGAAGGTATTTTTTATGGATTTTGTACAACTAATGTGCGGATCAAGCACAGTTCATCTCTTGAACATAATTTCGTCAATCTTGATAAATAAAATAAGGCTGAGCGGAGACGGTTCATTTGTCCAAGACGAATGTAATATGTACTTTATGACAACCGTCTTTGACGCAACAATTGGTGTTTACATAGAGTACAGAATCGTTAGATATTTGGCCATAAAGAAGGCGGCGAGTAATTATTTAAAGAATAATCGTAAGTCCAAGTTTACTCCCACATCGCAAGAGTTGGCTGATGCGAAGAAGTTTGCAATAAACTCTTTAAACTCAACCCACTCTGGTTTCCTAACTGGAACCTCTAGTATATCAACGACTGCTAGCATTAATCAAATGTTTGAGTTTGGCAAACCTAACCACAATGAATTGGGCGACCATAACTTGGGAGTTGACTCACGTGAAATATTTATTCAAAATAAGCCAAATGTGGGTAAGGACCTGGAAGCTCTTGACTCTAGGCGAACTTCCATCAATGACCAGTTCCTACATGATTTAGATGATAATAATGGTAATGAAAGCAATGAAGACGACCTTCTCATTGACGATAGTCTACCGAACCCGAGTTTTTACTCTAATTATTTCTTGTATAATATTAATTCATTATATGCCAAGTTTAACAAGTGGTCCAATAAAAAGAATAATAAGGAGTTCCTACTAAACCTTTACACCTGGTTAATCATTGTTTCCGGTTTAAAGTGTGTTTCAATCATTTTATTTACTATATTTTCCTACCAGATTAACCTAGTCACTTCTTACATTTTACACCCCTTCAATGAATCTCACCGTCTTAAGCTTATTTTTGTAATGATAGTTTCTCCCTTATTCTTAAACGTCTTTCAGTATTATGTTACTGATTCCATTATTAAAATTAAAATACCCCTGAGTTAATGTCATACACACATTTACATATACTATTAGTTTGTATATTGCTTAGTGTATACTGTATGATATATAGTTAAGACTATGTAGGACATGTATTACATTCAAATATAGTTGAATCATGAAATTAATCACTAGATTACAATTATTTTCTGCCTCTTTGCAACTTAACTTGAAGTAAGCGCTGAGTTACAAACTTATCGTCCTCTTCCTTCACCACCAACTTGCTGTTAGCATACTTGGATAACAGGTACGAGCTATGTCGGAAGAAGGAGTAGTTGTTTGGAACATAATCATTACTGCATTTGTTGTCATTTAAGTCCTCATCTGAATAGTCCTCGTCGAAATATTTGGGAATTGGTTTCAGAACAGCCGAACCATCAGCCGTAGGATCGTCATGTACTACATTAGTGTTAGATAGGATTTTATCCAGGGAAGTTGAATTTTCAGACTTAACTTGAAGAAGAACTGAATTTTTCCCTAAGTAGCGCAGAAGTATTTGGAGATACAGCTTCCTCTGCTTCTCTTCCAAAGGCATCTTTGCTGTGATTGTGAACACAATCCCTCCTCCAATGGAAGGGTTCAAGAGGTCAGACCCGCACTTTACGTTAGGATTAAAACTTAAAGAAGCCGAGTATACAAAGAATTCGTTACGATTTAGATTCTTTAGCCTGTTAATCAGGTTATTGTGCTTCGCTGATGAATCTTGTGTTCCATTTGTATTTTCTGACGACTCTGTAGTTACCTTTGATTTAGAATTCGATTGGAATAAATCTGTAAACTTTTGGGTTAAACTGCGTTTTTTTTCATTTGAGTTTGACACCTCAGTCCAGTAGCAAATCTGCCTGAGGTGGTTATTGAAATTTAACACCTTGTTCATAAGGAGTTCTTTTATCAATGTTAAGTCCATATTTCTGATATCTTCTCCCAGAAGATCATTCGATAGGTTCATTAAACCTACCATTGCGGTATACTGGTCACATTCTGGTTTTTTCTCCACCATGATGGCTTATTCCTGTTCAAACAAAAGAAAAAAATAAACAATACAGGATAATAATACTTTTTGAATAATGTTTACTAATTTACAACAAGAAGCAAGAATTTAGATTAAACTAGTGAGTGCTTGCGAAAATTAACGATTAAAACACGACAAATATGTTACACCTCAAAGAGAAAAATGCTAAAAATGACAAAATTGTGTGAAATTTAAAGAAGGAAGTCTTGCATTTAATAGATCGTTATTAAGTAATGGTGTAATTGTTAAATGGGGAAATGGCATTGGAGATAAATAAGAAATGAGCTATAACACAATAAATAAAACATATATTTGGGATAAGAATTTACATTAAAGTTAGTGACTCCACTTTACTTTGAGACCATCAGTTTTACGAATTCTTCATAGTTGATTTTTCCATCTCCGTCTACATCAGCTTCTCTCAGCATCTCATCTACTTCTTCGTCAGTTAACCTTTCACCCAAGTTAGTCATTACGTGCCTGAGTTCCTGAGCGCTTATAAAACCTAAACATTTCACAGTGAATCTGATGAATGAAAAAACGGAGAAAGTTTAATTAAATATAATTAAAACTGAATTATAAAAATAATTATGATAAAAAAGAAACACAGACTAACCGTTTCCATCACGATCGAAGACCTTGAATGCCTGAATGAGTTCCTCCTCAGTATCGCATTCCTTCATCTTACGAGCCATCAGAGTTAGAAACTCAGGAAAATCAATAGAACCTGAAATTAAATTTATCAATAAATGCTTCTTTGATCTTAAATATGTCATAACTAGTTAAATTCAAGTTAAAAAGGGGAGTTTAAAAAACTGATTAAAGGAATTAAAAACACTCATCTAGAACGTATTAAGGTTGACATACCATTTGAGTTTGCATCGATCTCGTTTATCATATCCTGTAATTCTGCTTCAGTTGGATTTTGGCCTAGAGATCTCATAATTGTCCCAAGTTCCTTCGAGGTTATGCCTATTTAAATTTAATGATATAATTTTTAAATGTGTGTAAATTAAATGTTATTTAAAAGTAAGGAATCGATTTTAAGCATTAGGAGAAATAATGAATCGGAAATTACAAAAAATAAAAGTGAGATTGTAGAAAAAATTTCAATTTATTTATAAAACACTACGAGAAAGTGAAAAAATATATGTATTTTAATCAAAACTAACTTCCATCTCCATCTTTGTCGAAAAGAGAGAAAGCCTCTTTAAATTCAGCAATTTGTTCTTCACTTAATTGATCAGCCATCTTCAACGAAGATTTAGAAAGTTTTTATAGTACAACCAAGTATAATTTTAAAGAGGGTTGATTATTTATACAGTTATCTAGTGTTGGAAAAAATTAATAGAAAGTATTTTGTCTAAGCGTATACACATTAGGGGGTAATAATATCAAGGGTGTGCAATAATTGTTATATATATTACATTTTATTCCTAATTTTTCTACTTAAATAATTTAAAAATTATATGTTTTTTAAAATATATAAATATAAGGAAGGACATTTTATTATTTAAGGGACTTCAAACAACTCGAAAAATTTCAGTGATCCTTAATTTCCTTATATTTTATTTTTTTAAACATAAATTTTAAATAACTAAAGTTTAAAACACATGTTCTTTGCCCAACCTTTTACACCTTCTCCACGATTATTCATTTTACCAAATTTTCTCCTCTATCAAACCATTTAAAACAAATATTTCTACATCAATTAGTAAAATAGTAAATTAATAATTAAAAATAATCTCTATACGTAATTTAAACTGCTAGAAAAATGAATTTCATATGATAGATAGGGTGTTTATTTGTTTTAATTTTATAAATATATATGTTTATTATTCTAAAAATTTCTCATTAATTGAAAATCGTTAATATTTAAATATTTATAAAATTATTTTTAAAATTTATTTTTTGATTTACCCTATGATCTTCTACACTATCATTTTGGCTCATACTAGAAAAATCAGATGAGATCGCTTTAAAAATTATATTACTTTATTTGATTTAATTTTTATTTTAATTTATTAAATAAACGAAATTTTACAAATGTATCTCCATTTACTTCCATAACTGTTTAATTCAAGGGTTAATTACATAGATTCCAGAATGAAGCCAAAAATTTGAGTTAATTTATAAAACTAGTCATTTACTAAGTAAAAGCCTTCCAAAATGAAAATTGTTGAGTTTCGAATGCCTATACCTCTTCAACTAAGTGTTAGTTTAAACATACAGAAAAACATTATATTAGGACTACCAAAGGTGTTCAATTCACTTATTAATAGAAGCAAGTCTTCGCGAAATGGAAGGCGGAAGCGGTTTGGAGATTTTTCGTAACGAAAAATTTAAATCCAACGGCACTGTCGGATACTACACTGAAAAACGATACCATTTAGCCAAGTTCGTTCATTAACTTTTTTATAAATCAAATTTTCAGGAATTTGCCAAACTGGTTGCAGTCAATTTTAGGCTCTAAACTCACAATACTAACTGAGAAATCGTTAGTTTTAAATTATATACACAATTCATATTTTCATTATAGGTGGAATCTCTTTCCAAAACTATTCACTAGATATTATAATGAAGTATTTCCAACTGCGGAATTCTCTCTTCAGACCGACCATATTGAATCTCTAAGCATTTCAGAAAATGTTCTAAACCTGAACCTTCAGGACTTGAACAAAAGGCAGGTTATTTTTGTAGATTTAACTAAATTTAATAAATTGAAGGTATTTTAACTAAATAAACGTCAAATTTTAGAACTATGATCCAAAATATGATATAACAAGGTTTAAGTTTGGGAATTTTTTTCCAGTAAAAAATGACTGGTACAACAATTCAGAATCTTCAGGGATTGTTTCATACAAGTTGCTCAGATTAAACATTCCATACTTTGGACTGCTTTCCTCTAAAATAGAGAGCTATATTGTCACCTTTTTTTACGAGAGTTTGATTTATTACACATGCATGGGACTCTGCTCATTTGAGAAATGGAATAAGTTGAGTTTGGAAAATCTAAGGATTACGGAGGTCGACTGCTACGATAAACTTAACGAGGCTTTTAAAAATCAATACTCTAAAAAACTTGATAAAAGTTTAAAACTACAGCCTGTTAATGTTCAAAAAGGTGCACCAATTACTCTTCCAAAGGAAATTACAATGTCAAGCAATGATCTTGTGACTGTTCCAGAACCTGATTCACTAGAACCGCTTCCACAACCCACAGCTACAGATCTGAATGAAGTAGATTCTGTTAAGACTGAAGATGTAAAAGTTAAATCTGAGGTGGTTTCTGATCAGATACAAGTACCTCAACTAGATAAAGAAACTATTTCCAGTTTACCATCTGACGGTGATCCTACTGTATCATTATCAGAAACTAGAACCACGAGTTTGGATGAAAAATTGGTATTAATTGAACAGCTTGATGAATTAACTCCAACAAATATTGAACTTGCAGGTCCAATTCCGGTAGTATCCTACGACGATTCCGAGTTTAAAGATGCCGTTGAAAATTTTGAAGATTTAGTAGATTCTGAAAATGAAGATCATGTTCCAAAATCAATTAGCAGTAGTCTCTCAGAGACGCTTAAAATATCCACACCCTTATATTCCTCACCCGTTTTACGTTCTGATCAAACTATTGTAAAGAGTCTTAGCTGTGATCAGGCAACTCAAACTTCAGATGCCACTGAATCAGAATCAGATGAGCCAGTTGACAAACATGATCAATTGACTAGAGAAAGCGAAGTGATTTCTGTAGAACTACCTGCAGCAAAACCAAGTTTGGAGACTACTACTAAAAAGATAATTAGTACTGTTGCTGATACTTCTCCCAGCAAGAGTTCAACTATCTCCAGAAAAAAATCTGAAACTCCAGAAGACACTTTAGTGTATGATATACCAATTACTTTTACTGGATATTTGTATAAGCTGGGAAGAGGGTTCTCATCATGGTCATGGAATCTGAGGTATATTATCGTATGTGGATTTAACTTGTATTATTTTGATCGTAAAAATGACACTCGGCCTAAAGATACCATTAATTTAAAGAATTCTAGGATTAGCTGGACTGGCACTCATATGAGTAGGCCATTTGTTTTCAGTGTAACCACGCAGGATAAGATTGTTTATTACTGGTCTGCTGATGAGGAGGAGACTGTGAAGCGGTGGATTTTACTCCTTCAGGTTCTATGTGAGGAATCTCCACCATATATTGTTAAACAACTCGCTTACGAGCTAACTTTCCATCAAAACAGCACTGAAGGGGTTACCAACTCTATAAATAAACTGTAAATTTTAACATGTAACATATTTTAATTTTATACAAACATTTTACCAATAAATACATGTATTTTATTACACATTTGTGTATTATTTTATATAGTTTGTTCAAAAGTTTAAAATTTTTAAAATTTAGAAATTTAAAATCATTTGGTTGATAGGTGTATGGATTTATGGAATAACCTTGAGTTCATACTCAAGGTTCAAAACTGACACGCAATTTCCAGATTTCTAAAAATAAATTAAAATTTATTTAAAATACCTCGTCGTATCCAACCCAGGAACCGTCCTCGAACGTGACGTCATCGATGACATTGCCACTGTCACAAACCACTGAGTATCCTCCGTTAGGATTCCAGGAGACTATATCAACGCCACGGCAATCAAAGGCAACTAGGCATGAATAATCATTGTTGTATGGAAAATAATCCCTGGTAACATCCTTAACATTGCGAAGTGTAATTGTCGCCTTTCTTCTGGATTCCTTAAAATTAACACACAAATTTACCGAATTCCTACTATTTCCAGTATCCGCCAACTCAGAGGCAGTTAGGGTTACATTTTCCCTCTTTTCAAAGCCATCGGATTCCCTAAGGTTCAAGCTCCACACATGATCGGGTCCGACCTTGACTTCAGAGGCGTTTTCTAATTCAGCTTTGACAAATAACCCTATAACTACCATAATATTTAATGAATACGATAATTTTTTGAGATTATATGGTGTACGATATGGTGTTAAAAAAGTGAGGGATCCAGGCCCAAATGGGATACCTCCCGATATGAATCTACAAACACAGTTGCATCCCACACCTCAGTTGGGAGTAGTGCAGAGGTAAAAAATAAATAACTTCTGAGTGCCCAGCTACACTTATGGAAGTATATAGCTGCGATGTTTTTGGTTCTCTCCTTCCCGAATATCCTGCACAGGTTACTTAGAAGGTTCAAAAGACTAGTCGAGTTGATAATCGAGTGATCTAAAAAAATTTTAAACACTATAAAAGTACCTAGGTGTAGGACTACGATAACAAATTTGTGATGAATGAACGCCTTTACACATCCCAAGATGTAGGAGAGAGAGTATTCTGGGTTTGAAATATCGTAATTTTTTGAATTTATTATCAAAACTGGTCTTTTTTGTGGATCCGTCCTTTGCCATTCCACAAATCTGCTATCTTTCAACTTTGTGTAGACTGGAAGCTTTGAAATTGAGTAATACAGCTTCAAATAATATGAATATTCAGATTCCTTCTGTGTACTATCTGAATCAGTCGAGACTCTAAGGCTCTCAGCCAAGTTAATTACTGGCTTAGATGCTACAGTTTTAGAGGCATCTGTGTTAAAACCTCCTGATATCCTTATGTTCCTCTCTTCAGATACTATCTCGCCATTTACATTACCCGTCGTGGCCAGATCAGCGCTCAGCAACTGAATTAAAATATTAAACCAGTAGAAAAAAATGTAGATAATATCTAAAATATCTTTGGGTACCTCTTCGTAGTTTGTTCTAGGGAAATATCTCCTTAGAAGGTTGAATAAATCTTTGTTCGTTTCATTTTTATTCCCAATTACTTCCATGCAGTTATATGCTCCAATGCTACTTGCTGTAGAATCGTCACTGTAGAATGATTCTGAGGGTGTGTGCGAAATTAGGTAAATTTTACTAATTTTCGACGAAACTTCTGGAAGCTCAAGCCACCTCCTCAAAGTCCTCAAAAGAGTATCTAGATACTGATAATCTGGATAAACTACATCTTCTTCTATTGAAACTGGATACGCTAGGATATCTATTCCTTTCTCTATTGCCACTTTTAGCGATTCTCTTATTGACATGTTTAAAATATTACTTGAGGCATCATGGTACTTTCTAGAGTATCTGCAGACCATTGCAAAAATAGCGTTTGTGCTTCCAACGTTGAACACTCGTGACAAATGTGACTCCCCAGATCTCATTCTGTGAACGTGATCTAATTCCAACTGGCCATTACTCTCTAAAAAAATCCATAAACACTGTTAGTATATAATAATTAACTGTGATATATATGTTCCTACGGGCTACTAGTCTTTTAATCAGTTTGGACTTGTACTTATTAGACTCTTCTAGAAAAATGGTAAAAGCCTCAACCTCTAGTCCCAAAAGGTCTGAGGAACCTACGTGAATCTTTCTATTTATCGTTTCGTTAATTTGAAACTTGGGAACATTAGTCGCTGAAAATTACATTAATTCATTGTTAATTAGACGAAAATTGATACGTAATCATTAATATATGAATATTTTGCAAAAATTATGAGAAAAAAGACTTACACAGAGCAATCTCATCATTTGGCAGTTTCACTGAGTTCCAAGATGGGATCGTTTCAGTAGAAATTTTATTTATAGGTACAACTTGATATTCGTTTTGCTCTTCTGGAAAGGGATCATCGATTAAATCAGCCAATTCAGCAAATTCTGAAGCTAACCAAGTTACAGCCTCCACAATATCAGAATCCATATGATTTAGAGTTATTTTTTTATACGATAAAAAATGCCATATTAAAATTAGAAAAATGATGCATTATGAGAGAGAAATCTGGATATTGAGTCTGAATCCAGAAAGAAGCATGCAACACATCACATGTTACACACATGGAAACATGTTTTCAGGTGCAAAAGTACTTATAACCTTCTTAAGTTTTACCATTTGTTTAAAAATTAAATATATTTATTTCAAAAGTTAATTATACGAGAAAAGTTAGGAATAATAATTATACCAAATGGACCAAAATTATTTTACAAAAACTGAAGATTGTCTACCATTAAATCGATAGGATTATTTTAAAATTTAAATAATTAAAAAAACTCAATATTTTACACAAAACTAGTTCTCAAAGGAAGATTAAAATAAATTAAATTATTCCCTGAATTAGAGGAATATTACTTAAGAATAAACAACAACCAAATAATTTACCATTTAAAAAATAATTATACATAAATCTTAAAATATATACGAAAAAAATTTACTATTATTATTACATTATACACTTGTTAAACACTATTTTTTACATCTTTATTCTACTCAATCATTTATCTAATGTTTATTATTATCGGATTTAATAGCCGATTAATTAAAATTTTTTTATATTTAAATTTCTTCTTCACATTTTATATTTTTTATATATCATTTTTTGCTTTTAATTTACCAAATGTTACCTCATTCAGGTTTTTTTAAATTTATTTTACACAATTTTTTAGATTCCACTCCAACTATCGCAATATCGCAAAATTAAACCAGTTTCATATCTTCGGTTCAAAGAAAAAGGGTTCCCGATTTGTGGAAGATGAAGGCGATACCGCTGTTTCCATGGAAGTTTTGGACCAGTTACACACTGACTTTAAGACTAAGTTGAAATCTATAGAAGACCAAGTCAAGTCTGAACTCGCCAAAATCTGTGAACACAAAGCAGCGTATGTCCACTCAAATCATGAACTTTTAGTCCGAGTTTGATAGGTCACATTTTCATCGAAACTGATTCTGGAAAAAAGCAGCTGCGTTACTTATCTTCTATAGTAAATAAGGGGAACTTTGAGCTAG
Source organism: Theileria sp. buffalo (assembly GCA_026724395.1). Taxonomy (NCBI): domain Eukaryota; phylum Apicomplexa; class Aconoidasida; order Piroplasmida; family Theileriidae; genus Theileria; species Theileria sp. buffalo. The sequence goes on along the minus strand of JAJHPJ010000001.1, from coordinate 115,931 downwards.
TTGTTACTCCTTTTTCAATGGATGACTTATACGAAATATTCACTACTCTCTCTACGGAATTAACTGGCTACAGCGTCAAATTATTGCAAAAGTTTATTAATATCTTAATTTAATTTTTAGTATCATTTCGGTCAACATTCCACAAATGGGTGCTGACATCAAGTATTTTAATCCCATTTTTAAAACATTTCAGGAAAAAGTCTCAGGAAAATGTCAAGAGGATTATGAATCAGGCATTGGAACAAATCAGGTTTCGTATATAAATTCTGATTTTGCTTAGAATGGCAAGGCAGAACACTATGAAAAGGTTAAAAAACTTGGAATCAGGGCTTAGTCAAGACATGGTCTTTAAACAAAAGGTATTTTTAACTTTATAGCAATGCGATTTAGTCGCAAATTGAGAGTAATATGAAGCCGTCAACTAATAATGTAGAGAAAATGTGTAACGATAAACTATCAGCTCTTAAGTAATATATTTACTTCGTTTCATTATGTATTTTTGCAGACAAGCTTAGCCATTTATTCCTTTTTAATACCGTGACACTGATAAGCTGCAAAGACAACAGCGAGTTCTCCGACACCATCTTTCCATTACACAACAAACTATACTCATTGTTTTCCTGTTTAATTTCTGGCAGATTTTCAGGCTTTACTGAAACATTAAATATACCGTACGCCAAAACTGAAATGCTTCTAGGCCTTATTCTACTTATCTTTCCTAAAAATAAAATTAAATACGATTGTGTTACCTATAATAACATCTAACTTCGGAATAAATGCCAACACTTTAAGTGATATTCTGAGAGAAACTAGGCCTTGGTAATCTCCTGTAGTCAGATATCCAAGTGAATCCAGAGGAACAATATCTCCACAACTGATCCAAACTCCAGCAAAATCGTCATTATAACTTGAAAATCTTACAATGATTGGAACTTACTGCATCAGAAAATTTGATAAATATGAATAAATCCCACTGTTTACATTTCCCAAATATGATGGGTGGATCTGAACCACTCCCCTAAAGTAAATATAAATAAAATGAAAACACATACACTGTTTTTAAAAACTCCAGGGATGGAAGGGGTTCATTGTATTGTTTGAAGGAGGGTTCTTCGGATATTTCCTTGATGGAGTGTAAAAACGTCTCAAGTTGGGATAGTATTCTTGTTTTATGCGATGATGAGTGTAAACACAGTGATATATCTGAAAGTATTTTTACAAAATTATTGGATAAAATTATCATGTGATGTGAAATATATAAAAACTGGACTAGAAACTAACCATTATTACATTTTTCAACAGACTCTAATACGCTGTGTAAGGAAGCAGGCTTCGATTCTATGACTTTCCAAGAAAACTGTGCCATTCATCTTCATACATAAACATAAAATTTTTACACAAAAATTTAAAATATTTTACAAATTAATATAATGTGAAATCAAAAAAAATCTCAACGACAGTTCTTATGTATCAGGCACATATATTGAGACGAAAGTCATGATTTTTAATTTAATTTCATATTTTTATTTATTTTAATTATATGTAATATATTTTTTAATTAAAGATGAAGTCTTCTAAAAAGAATCGCAGAATGAAGCGGTCGAAGGCGCAGCCTTTTCCGGCATTCAAATCTTCGACAGCTACAACTAATCCTTATAGAGCTCCTCCCAAGGGTTTAAAGGAAGGTATAAAATTTATAACATTTAATATTATTTTCAGGCCAATATAGGACTAAAGGTACAATTAAAAGGCTGAACATGTACAAGGAGAAACCTAATTTTTCAAAAATGAAAGCTAAAAACTTAGATCCGGCAAGAATTAACCCAGACAGAAGATGGTTTGGAAACACAAGAGTTTTAACACAAGAACAAATGACTAATTTTAGAAATGAACTAGGCTCCGTCAAGGATGATCCAAGGACGTATGTTACTATTATTATAATCCATCTTTAGGCATATTATCAAGAGGAGTAAATTGCCTATGTCTCTACTTACAGATACTAATATTAAAATCGACAATTCTAAGATTCTATCAATTGAATCACTAGAGGATACGTTTGGAAGGAAGAGTAGGCGTAAGAGACCCAAACTCCAAGTTTCCACAATAGAAGAGTTGGTTACTGATGTAAACTCGAGAGTTTATGATCGAGATAAGGATACTTCCCTATCAATAATTGGTGATAATTTAACTGATGAGACTCCTAACGTTATATTCAAAAAAGGAACTTCTAAGAGGATTTGGGGAGTAAGATATTTCCAACTGATATAGTTTTAACATAATTTTTAGGAGTTATATAAGGTCATTGACTGTTCTGACGTGGTTGTTCAAGTTATTGATGCCAGAGATCCTATGGGAACGAGGTAAACTGTTCAATATTCATTTCTTTGCAGATGCCTGAGACTAGAAAATTATATGAAAAAACATAAAAGCAGTAAAGTTTTGATACTCTTGATGAATAAATGTGACTTGGTACCATCCTGGGTTACTGCAGCATGGATCAAACACCTTAACAGAGAAATTACAACAGTAGCGTTTCACGCATCAGTCAAAAATCCATTTGGAAAGAATACACTAATTCAACTATTAAAGTAACTTTTTTTATTTAAAAAAATTTTCTAGGCAGTATTCCCAGCTTTTTAAGGACAGGAAACACTTTAGTGTGGGATTTATTGGATACCCAAATGTAGGAAAAAGTTCTGTTATCAATACGCTTAAAGGGAATAGAAGTTGTAAAACTGCCCCGATACCAGGTACTACATTATTTCATAAAACAACCTATAATAAGAAAAGTGATCATTGGATTAAATAGGTGAAACAAGAGTATGGCAATATGTTTGTTTGACAAAGAGAATCCACCTGATTGATTGTCCAGGAGTTACACCATTTGAAGAGGGAGATGATACAGATAAGGTAAAAATTTTTAATCACTCATTATTTTAGGTTTTAAAGGGAGCAATAAGAGTTGAAAGGATTCCCGATCCAGAAAATTATATAAATAAAGTCATAGAACTAGTCAAAAAGTAAGAAATCGTTATTTCACAACCAATTTATAGAGATGGACTTGTACGAAGATATGGAATCAAGGATTTCAACGAGGATAATTTCCTGGAACTAGTTGCAGCTAAATTTGGAAAGTTCAAAAAAGGGAAGGTCCCAGATATTTCCATTGCCGCAAGAATAGGTAAGAATCTATCCAATAATAGTTACACACAATTTCATGAACGGATCAAATATTACTTATTAGTGCTATACGACTTTCAAAGAGGAAGGCTGCCGTTTTACTGTGAACCACCAAAGGAAGAAAGTAAAATAGATCCCACAGAAGATATTAGAAAGGTATTATTTGATTAACGCTTTATTTAATAACAAAATTTAGCATTTGGAGGAAATTGAAAATCTATGTGTCCAACAAACTACTGAAATCGAGGCAAAAGATGTGGAAAATATCTGTAATTTCAAGGAATCCGACGAAGTGATAGAATATAATAAACCTGAAGAATGTGAAGAATATGAAGGGGATGAAATTAGTGACAAATCGCAAGAGGAATCATACCCACATAACACACCTACTCAAATCCCCAATTTGGACTATAATTCCTTTCTAACATAATGTTTTAAATTGTTATAAATTAAAATGAAAATTTATAATGATAAATAATCATATAAAATATCTGTTGCACATAGCTATTTTCTTGTTTTTGATACCCGGTACGAATACATAAATGAATTTATATATGTTTAGGGATCAATTCTTTTGTATTGAGTGGAAAATCATTTCATATATCACCAATTTATCGCACAAATAAAAGTAAATTTACCCTTTTGTCTGGTTCTGATACCCTAAATACCATTACTGAGCTAGTAGCACAGAGGTTTGACAAGAAAAAAGAAGAAATTGACCCAAATTCGGATTTTTATAAGGTATTATTAATAAACAATTTAGAATTTTAGGAGTTTGGAGCGGATACGCTGGATAAAGTGGAGTTGTTGATTCTGCTAGAGGACGAATTCGACTTGAACATACCAGATAACCACTTTAGGACACTTAAGTCAATTAAGGAAATTTCTAAGTACATTGACGGAAAACTCCAACTGAAAGACCGTGTAAATTTAATTAGTCCCGAGTAAAATAACTGAAAATTAAGTTATATTATCGAATATGCCAGTGGTTTCAATACAAAGCGGCGGTGATGATGTCTCCGCAATAGTAGTAGACCCAGGCTTTGAGTCTATGAGGGTCGGAAACTGTCAAGAGGACTTTCCAAGAGAGTATATACCGAGTTTGGTGTATAGAGATTTCGACCAACCAGCAAGTTCTAGGGAAAGTTGGAATATACTCTCACCAGTCAAGGTGAGACCATTTGCTGAGATGAGAAGACTTCTTCATGTAAACAGGGATAATAATCTTGATCTTGATCCTTTTGTATTTGAAAGACTATTAAGGTTCGCTATTGAAGGCCACGACCTATTTCTGGACTTTGAAGATAACGGTAAATCAGTAAACAAGATAGGAGGATTAGGTTTGGACCCATCAATGCACCCAATTTTGGTGGTAGAACCGACAGCAGAAAGCAAACAATTCAGAGACTCATCATTGGAAGTAATTTTTGAACAAATTGGAGCATGTGCATCATATTTAGCAAAAAGAGCAGCACTCACGGCGTTTTCAGTTGGAAGATCATCAGCCTTAATTGTAGATATTGGAGCGGGTGGTTGTACAGTATCACCAGTCCATGAAGGTATTTCTTTACAGTCAACCATCCAGGACTCTCTAGTTGGTGGGAATACACTTGATTTACAACTCGCAAATTATCTGTACAATGATAATTACCGGATGTTTGAACCCTCAAGTGATCCCTACAAAGAGTATTTAAGGCTACAAACAGCCAAAGAACTCCGAGAAAAGTTTTGTTTTTATGACAATGTATCAGAAGATACTAACGCTACTGATGGTGCTAGTAACAGTCAACAGAATCAGGAGAATAGTGTTAATACAGGAAAGTCAAATCTTAATCACTTACACCATAACCAAAAAGATGTTAAAAATTTTAAGGACAAGAGTATGAAGTATAACTTGCCAGATGGGACTGTATTAAATATGGAAAAATATGCTACTAGAGTTCCTGAGCTGCTTTTCAATTCATCAGGATCAACAGTCTCAGAGTTCAATAATTTCAAGGGGATCGTTAATATGATAAATGACTGTATATTCGAGTCAGACGTTGATATAAGAAGAGAGTTATTGTCCTCGATTGTGATAGCAGGTGGATTTACTCTTACACACGGGATTATTCCAAGGCTTAATCATGACCTCCTCAAAAGTACAATAGGTTCAATTTCTAAATTTAAGCTTGTACACTCATCTTCGTATCTGGAGAAAAGGTTTTCGACATGGTTAGGAGGTTCAATTTTAGCCAGTCTGGGTCGCTTCCAGCAGTTGTGGATCTCAAAATCTGAGTACCAAGAACACGGAACTATTATTGCATATCGTAGATGTCACTAATCTTTAAACATACACATACATATTAGTAGGTTTTAATAGTGCATATTATATATATGTAATTATGATTTTAAGTTTGGATATACAATTAAAACGACTCAAATGAAAACCCATTGCTTAGAGTTAAAGTAAGGGTTCAGAAATTGGCGGTAGGCTCGTGCCTAATATTTTGTGTATATGGTAAAATTTAACATCTGTATTAGCTTCATACAGATGTTAAAGTATATTATTGTATGATTTACTAACACTTGATATGTTAGTAGTATATGTATAATCCTAAACATGTGAATTAAAATAATAAAAACTTACATTAAGTGGTTTTAGAGCAATGGATCATCAAAAAGCATCGAAGTACCCACTAAGTTTGTATTCTTTTGGAGCAGCTTGAGGTGATACTCCATTCGATGGTTTGGATAAAACAGTGGAATCAGTTAGAGGGAAAGTCGGGAATGTGGGAGGATTTTCATTTGATAGTACTTTCAAGGCATCCTCTTCATTCAATGGTGTTGGTTCGGCAGCTAGAAGTTCTTTAAACTTAGCAGAAACCGTCTCCTTACTATCCTTATTATCAGGATCTACGTCTTGAGCAAATTCGAATTTGACGTAGCCGTCTTGTTTAACGTAGTACCAGTGATGTACTGGTTGATTACTAACATTGTCACTTTGAGCCAATACAAAAACAAATGGGACATATTCACCAACCTTATAATATACGAAATACTGAGCAAAAGGAAGTTTAAATCCCGTTTCCTTTACATGGCCTTGTAACTTGAAAAAAGGAAGAGTAAAGGTAGTGTTCTCAGTAGCCATGGAGTGCCTGTAAAGAAGGAATCCTTCAGGAACCGGACTTAATGGTGCATTTTGAGTAGGATCGTGATAGAATTCAACGGAATCTACAAAACGACCCCAACTCATGTGAGAGAACTTAGTATCCAGATCAAGTAGTAGAGCATTCTCGCGCAATTTAGATACTCTGTAGTACTGGTACAATTGGTAATTGACTAAGTCTGAAACTTCATGTTCTTTGAGTTCATTTAAGGAGCTAAAGTAGAATTTCCATTCATTACCACCTTGATATGCATAGAAAGAGTGATTTAATTTGTTAGGTCCACTCTCAGAGGCTTTCTGAACAAATTCCATTAGCACAGGGACTTTGGCATAGCGATCAGGCTCATTTCTGAAGTAGACATTTACTCTCACAACACCGAAAAGAGGGAATCTAAAACCTGCATAATTATTTTTGAAGTTAGTTACTTTTTCCAAAGTAAAGTTTGCAGCGTTAGAATCTCCCGTGGTTAGTGATGGTGTAAACGTAACCTTGACAAGGTTTAATTCTGGAAGGACATCAGCATCTCTATTTACAACCACATCGCCAAATGTAACACGTTCGTCTTGATTTAAATCAAGCCAGAAGGGATTAGTTAAGAGTGCATTAGCTTCATTTGAAAATTTGGTTAACATTTGGGTGAATTTTGGCAGTGATTCCGAGAATTCAGATAAATCGAGCCTTAATTCAACTGATCGCATGAGTTTGTGGAATCCTTGGAATTCAGTAGTCTTCACCCATTTAAGGTCCCTATTAACCCAGACGTGATAGAACGCCTTATCAAGGGACCCAGAGTTTTCAAGAGGTGCAAACAATGCAAACATGAATGGATTATTTGCATTCTTCTTGTAAAATACTGTTAGACCTGCATATCCATCTGCAAGAGGTTCGAAAGGGGCAGCAAAATCTAACGGAAGTCCAGAAAGCCACAAATCGTTCAACAAAAACTTTTGAAATTTCACCACACCAGTAGGGGTTTGAGCCTGAGGTACAGGTGCTGAAGCAGTTGGAGCATTTTGTTGATTTCCAGCGGTTGAAGAACGGGTAGTTGAAGAAGCAGCTCCACCAGCAGCTTGTGATGTCACTTCACCTTGACCAACAGCAGACATGACAGGTTGTTGGGGAGTTGAAGCGGCAGAATGCAAAAAGTATGGTTTATGATGGAGAAAGAGTTCAAAGCCTTCACCGAGTTCTTGACCAACGGTTACTTTATAGGAAGCAAGAGGAACATTTAAAAATAAACCAGAACCAGGTAATTCAGTCTTTACAGGTAATCCAGCAAGTGGATCGACAACTTTAAATTGCGGAGGAGAGGATTCACCTGAATCTGATGAGGCCGGGACACGATGCTGAAGTAATTGCAAGAAAACCCTATCAACAGTAAAGTCTTCATGTTTAGTTTTATACCATACTGAGGTTGCGGAACCAGTGACAACAGCCAAATCCAATGCCTTTGGTACTGCAAACGCTTTTTCAAGTTCGGCTAGTTTTTTATCCACACCATTGTCACCTTCTGGTACGAAGAATGTCCACGATCCTTCAGCGTTCAGATGATAGTGATAATGTGTATTGAACACAGTACTGTCAGTTACAGCAGTTTCACCAGTTCCAAGTTTATGGTCGGATAACACTAGAACCAATGGTTTACCAAGTAACTTAGAAGAGTGGACCTTTAACATATAAAAACTCATGTCAACTGGAAGTCCATCAACTGAAAGATCAACTCCATTTAACCTAAGTTTAGCAACTTTAAATTTGAGAAAAGTGTAAACGTCATCTCCTAAATTCGATGTTGCAGGTTTGTATCTATATGTTTTATAAGTCACGGAAAAAAATTGTGAGTTATCTGGAGTTGACGTAACAGAAGTACGATAGGCAGTATTATTAAAATATCTGTATTCAACTTTGAGAGGTTTCGACAATTCAAACACAAATGCATCATTTAACTTGTTATTTAAATACTCAAGTTCCTCATCAAGATTCACAACTTCGTGGCCGTTCCAATTGTCGGAAGTTTTATCAAATGAAAAGAATTTGGGAGTTTTGTTATCGAAACCTAATTTCAATAGTAAAGGATTGTCAGCCCAAGAATAAAATCCAAGAGAGCTTACCTTTCTTTTATTAACAGGAAGTGTGGAATCGTATGAAACAGAATACATTTTATCATTTAAAAAGAACTTGTTGAAAAGTGATTTTAAACCTAAGAGAGAATGTCTTGAAAAGTTGTAACCGTATGGGACATACTCAAATCTGTTTACAACCACAAACTTCCCTAAAGATACATAAGCGAAGAAAAGTTTGTCAAAATCTGGAGCTACTTTGTGGAATGACCTTCTAGGTTTCCTTGCAGGGGCTGCAGTTGATAATGGAAGAACACTATTTGAGGAGCCAGAGACTCCATCTGCTCCACTTGTTGCGTTTACCGTAGGTACAACAACAGCGAGAGCTTCAGCACGAGGTGTTCCTGGTGCAGTAGACTGAGTTGAATCGGCTACAACGGCACCTGCTCTAGGGGGAGCCTTAGTCTGGACGGAAGAACCAGACAAAGCAGCGGCAACCTGAGCAACTTGACCAGTAGATTCAACATTAGAAGTTTGTTGTCTCTCTTGTGAAGTTACAGTACTTAAAACTCCTGTTCTTTGTTCTGCTGCAGTTCCAGGACTGACTTGAGTGGTAGTTAAGGCAGATGTCGGAACGTTAACCCCAGTACGGCCTGCGGTTGATTTAGAAGTGTCTGAGGCTGGTTGGGTTCCTGAAGGGAGTTGAGCAGATGCACCGGCTTGAGCTGGTACCGTTGATTTAGGAGCAGGAGGTTCTGGAACAAGTTCAAACTCTGAAAGGAACTTATTGTAAAGTTGTGGCACCCATTCATCAGTATCCTTACCAAACAGCATCAAGTCATTAACAAGATAATCAATGTATGATAAAACTGCAGTTGGAGAAACAACGTCTGGAAGCCAAAGACCCTTTGCATCTACCGAAAAGTGTCGTACTAATCCGTCCCCAACAACCTCAACTAATAATGGGACGAGATCTTGGTAGAAGTAAACAGCAACTGAATTGGCCCGTACCAGAGGTAATTTGCCAAGAACTAATCCGCTAAACACCCATTTAGCAGTAAGGAAACTTTCGTTACTTGTCAATTTGTGGACATATTTAGCGTAAGCATTAGTTGAGTGAAGCATTGTTTTGGTAACAGCAAGTTCGTTTAAGCCATAAGTTCCACTTTTTTTAGCCAAATCCAACATAACTGGGAGAGGATTGGGGAAGGATTCAAGCTTAAGACGAAGGTGTCCAAGATCCAACTTTTTTTGATCGGTATCCAAAAACACCCAATTTCCAGAACTTGTAGCATAGTAATAATGATAGTGCTCCAACATAGCATTAGCTTCATTAGGTGGCGAGGCAGGTGATTTTGATAATAACTCTAGAAATACTGGAGAATAGAAATAGTCTGGACTATAAACTACTGCACGGTACACATCATTTTTTGGAAGTGGCAGATTCCACCAGGCAAAGTCAAATCCGTGATTCTTGACCTTATCAAGTTTAAATCCATTTTCATTCGATAACAGGAGATACCCAACCATTTCATCTGGTAAATCAAAATTTTCATGTTTGTACTCTACCATTTGCAACTCAGTAGACAATCCACTCATGTGAGATTTAAGCCTTTTACCTAGATCTAATGTGACATATGTTTTGTAGTAAGGTAGTAATTTTTCATGTAAACCAGCAACTGGGGTATCCTTAGTCACTAAAGGTTCTAAAAACTTGTTCCAAACATTTCCATTAGTCCAGAAATAATGTAATCTATCATCAACATATTTAGAAGTTTCTTTCTGGTCGGCATGTTCAAGCTCCACGTGCACCGGTACTCCACTAAGCCAGTAAACTTTTGCGAGTTTGAATTTTAAAACTTTATTTACTAGTGCTACACGTTTTCCATTAACCTCTAACAGCAAAGTCTTGAAAGAAGACTGATTCGTCAATGTATGGGTCCAAACTTCGAATTCTGAAACATTTGCACCCTTAACGACAGTAACATTTTGGCCAGTCTTACTATCATAAGCAACTTTCTTATCAAGTGATAAAGTGTGAACATTGGATGAGTGATTGGCTAAGGGTTTGAGTAAGTCTAATAGACCATCATCATTCAATTTGGTTTTAGACTCAAGAACGACATGGACCAGCCAGCCAAAGTTGGGGTCAGGAAAATACTTAAAATAATAATACCTAAGGGGCCCATTCCTTGTGTTATACAGTGAACTTCCAACTTCCATAAGAAGAGGGAAATTTTGCAAATCAGTGAAAACCCTTACAAAGTGAGTATATCCCAAATTTGGCAATCTGTGTACAAATCTGCCCCAGAGGTTAAAATCCACAAGCTTAAACGTTGGAGATACCACTGAAGCTGAGGTATGGAGGTAAGATTTAAAGGATGTGCCAACTAATCCTTGATCAACTACTTTCATAGCAAGACCCTTAGTGAAGTACCTTTCCCAGTATCCTGCAGCAAACCCTCCACTCAACTCCACATCTGCGGGATAAGCGAAGTTCTTCCTTGCCATTGATAACAACTCAAATAGGGAGACGTCATCAAGAGCATTCGTAACCGTCTTAAGTAGGACCCACTCACCAGATTCTTTGCGACCGTAGTACTTGCTTGAGTTGGATGTAGTAACATGAACAAACAAGGGAAAGGAATCATCTAACCAATATACGGTAAATTTAACAACTTTAAGAAGTTCAAAACCTTTAAGGAGTGTTTCTTTTTCTTTGAATGCAGTAACAAAAGGGGCAAAATCCTGAGTTTTTAAAGGTTCTGTACCAACTCTAACTTGAGGTACATGAGTATATGTAGTATACTTATAGAAAGGCCTAGGGTTAAATGTTACCAAGAAATCAACCGCTTTTTTCTCTGTTGTCTCTTGTGCACCTTCTTTCAATTTCACTTTTACATCTTTTGAAAATACATATGGTAGTTTATGAACAAGATCAACTTCAACATAGAAATCAAGTAATTTGTTTAGTGCGGTAAGCTTAGTCTTCAACTCCTCAGGTTGGAGAGGAGCATCAGTTTTATCATGTACAACCCACTGACCAGATGTATTAAAAAAGTAGTTATGAGTTTTTTTAGTGGAAGATGTAGAAGCAGATCCTTCAACAGCCGGAGTAACGGTTGTTTGGGTAGCAAGAAGGTAAACGCCAAGCGGCACACCATCACCATTTTGAAATACTTCCACTTGTGTCATTGTGCCCTTAGGCATAACAACATTTAGGGGAACATAGTTGTAGTTCAAAGATGGTACTGTAAATGCTTTATCTTGTGTTTCATCAGCGGATCTTGGCAGTTTGTGGACAAATTTCTTAAATCCGGAAACATTATCAACATCGGATCCAGAAACATTCACGGCAAAGCCATATTTGTCATAAGATTTTTTCATAGTAAGTTCGGGTGAGAAATTAGATGAAGCCCTGACTTTAACATCCTTCAACTTTGCATTTAATGCTTGCTCAGAAAGTTCTGTAAGTTCAAACTTTTTCCAGCCGCCTTCAAAAGTATTTTCATAAAACAAATGCCTATTATCATGGGTGAATGCATTTAAGAAAACGGGCACCTTCCAAAGAGTATACGCGGAGAGGGATTTAAGATGTTGTAAATTAAGTCCTGGAACTTCAAGTGGAACAGAATCGTACATTAGTGACTTGACCAAGAATGGGAACTTCTTTGAAAAAGGAAGATATGATAAATATTTGTAATGTTCCAGATCAACATATAAATCGTGGTAATCGAGAGCAAATGAATCGCTGTGTAGTCCGGGAGAAAGCTCGAAATCGTACTCATTGTCAAGACCATCTTCGACATCTAACATGTATGCCAATAATTCAGAATCTTCTGGAAGTTCGTCATTGTCAAAATCAAAGAGCCAGGCGTATTTGTTAAAAACGTACCATACATATCTGGGATTGTTAACAGTCTTCAAAGCTAAAACATGGGGAACGTCACCTTTTAAACCAACTAGTACAGATGAATAAGTAGTGGAGACAGGAAGTCCTTTAACATCTTCAGTACCTTTAAGAAACTTAGAAACAGTGAACTTCTGAGGAGTTCCTGGTAACAAGTGAGTATAAACGGTCCATTCACTGTTTAGTTGTTTGGAAGTAACATTCACAGAAGTTGAACCTGCAGTATAAGATGCCTTAGCTTGAAGGTTAAGTTCGAAAACGGGCCCTAGATCTTCAGAAACTTGATTCAAAAGGGTACCAACTTGCTCTGCTGTCAGGTCATTTGTCCCCTCTGGAAGCGGATGCAATGACAGTAAACCTGTTCCATCGCTTCTGAAATACTTGGGATCAGAATTAGTTTTAACAACAACAGGAACGGATCCTCTGTAATAAACATATACATTTTTAACAGAATCATAAACAAGACCAGTTAACAGCTTACCATTACATGTCATTGAAGATAACTTCACTTCAGAAGCGAATTTGTGGGTAAGTCCTGTCATTCCTGGCTTGGACACCTCCATTGGAGATAATGTTACTTGAACCCTTTCATTACCAGCTTCCCTAGGTAGTTCATACGTAGTAGCAGAACCACCTGTTGGCTTCCTGCAAACATCCAATGCGGAAACTTTGTTTAATTTAGTTCTAACCTCTTCTAAGGTTGTTACCAACGGCTTATTCGCATTCGCAGTAAATAGAACCCAAGTAGAGCTATCAACACTGTTAGAAAAATAGTGCGTTGTTCCATCGTTTAAAAACAGCTTGAATGCGAGAGGGACGTACTTATATACGTAAACCTCCATTTTTTTAAGGACTAAATCCTTAGTTGAGAAATCTTCTAATTCAGTATTCGAACCAGTTTTATGACGCTTCAAATTAAGTTCAAAATCAAAACTCTTCACTTTTCCGAGTGTGAATGGTGAAGAAAGATCATGAGTCATTTTGTCATAAAGAGTTTGCTTTTTTGTATCAAGTGGCCCAGAAGTTACGGAGACCGTTACAGGTCCAGATTGATAGGTACCAGCGGAATGACCAACATTAACAGTTAAGGAGCCAAGAGTTGTTTTTGAGGTATCCAGCAACTTCTTTAAAGCGGCATTGGTATCAGCACCAGCGTTGGAATCCAATGTGGTCTTCTTCCACAACCCAGACTCACCGTTATAAGCATAATAATTGGTGAATGCCACATTTTTTAATAGATTGCGAGCAGGTTGTTGAGAAACCTGTTGGGAAGCTTGTGCTTGACCTTGGTCAGATCCCTGCTGAGGAACTTGAGGTAGAGCCTGCGCTTGCTGTACATCATCGGCCGGAGGAGTGCGAGCAAGAGGAGTTACAGGTGAGGTACCTTCGAGTTTAAGAACGAGAGGATGATCCAGGAACCAATAAACGGTAGCTGCTGTTGTGCCTTCTTGTAAGGCAACTCCCTCAGATTTAACATCTTTACCAGCTTTAGATAATTTCTCAAATTTAAAAGGGACGTTATTTTTAGCTTTGTGAACAAATAAATCATAACCTGGAAAATGTGTTGAATCCAAAGTTTTTGTAACAGTCAATAACTTCCCGACGGATAGATAATTATTCTTCGCGGAAACATCAACCACAAATTTATCATTATCTGCGACCAGTTTCTTGTTTTCGGCAACCAATTTCTTAAGTAGTGCGGCTGGAGTTTTAAGGTCAGGCCCTAGGAGAGCCTTGGTCCAAAAACCAAAGCCATTTGTAGTATAATAGACAAACTTATTCCCTGAACAGCCAGAAAGAGCCAAGTTCATTTCTAAGAGAAGAGGAACATCATCAGAGAAATAAACTGTAAGTTCGTTAAGCCTTACTAGAGGTAAACCCATTTGAGCTGCTCCTGCATTCAAAAAAGAACCAACGAAATGCGAATGACCAGTAGTAAATCTATGAGTGTACTTGGGGAAACCGTTGTTAGAATTGTCGGAAGCAGTCACTCTAACAAGAACATCGTTTGTAGTATAAGTCATGTCATTATCGGTAGGCCTTTTCCCCATGTCCAGAACAAGAGGAACTCCTAGATTCTCCTTCAATTTATTTAACTTAGCCCTAACCGTTGTGACAGTATCATTTAACCAATTGTTAGTTTCAAAGTTATATGTTAAGTATTCTCGAGTACCCCCTTTAAGGTCGAATTCCACTAAAAGGGGCATATTATACCACCAATATACAACAGCGTATAAAACGGGCTTATTTGACAGAACTACATCACTTAGTTCCGACCCTGAGACCTCAACTCTTTTAAGTTTAAAGGGTTTTGAGGTTTCCGAAACTGTGTTCAAAAGTTTGTGTGTTACTTTGTAAAACCCATCTTTTGTATATTGAACCTTCGTTAAGGTAAAGGTAGTAACGAAGCCTGACAATTCTGTTGTATAAGTTCCGCTGGTACCTTCAACAAATTCATCCAAATTCATAACAACAACATTGCCAAATGTGGCATTAAGCTCGTCAAGCTTGGCACCCAAGGCGGCTGGGTCCAAAACTCTTGTCGGGTCAAAGACGAACTTAGTCCAAACCAAACGCGATTCACTGAGACTACCGGTGAAATGATAATACTTAGCTGAAGAACCAGCTTCATTTAAGGTTTTAAAAGTTAAAAATAAAAGAGAATTGGCCCACCAATATGCGGTTAAACTTGAGACAGGGTCCTCAAATGCGTCGTGTTTTCCAAATGAGTCGAACATTAAATATTCAGGTTTAAAAGGTTTAGGAAACGTGTGTGTAAATTTTGTATATCCAGGATAGTTTTCCACTTCTGCAACAGCAACTGTTACTGTTACATCGACAAATTTATAATCTTGTTTAGCTCTTGCATCGAAAAGGTGTGAATCAGCCATACTCTTCAACTGTTCAACCTTATCACTTCTCAAATAAGTTACGACATTGAGTACTCTAGCACTTGCCGGTGTACCCGACTGAGATGTGGTCTCCTTGGTTCCCTCTCCTTCTTCGGCCCCGGCCTTTTCTTTTTTAGTAAAGAAGAAGCCCAAGGCGACAACCAAAACAACAAGGGCCACAACAACGAGTAATACGGAAACCAAGCTCGTCTTGTTCATTAGAAAAACTATAATAATACTAGGAAATGAAAATATCGAACTAATATTATGATCTCTTCAAAATTAATTCAATAATTTAAAAATGTGCATGAAGCGGATATTAACACATTGCAATAAAATTTAATAAATATACATATAAACTATTAATAAATACAAAAAGAGTAAAAGTTTACGATTATAACACAGAAATTACTCTAAAATCAAATATAATAAATAACGACAGTGTCTATGGGGATAATTATTTAATAACGTATAAATGTGTAAACAATTCAGGTTCATTGTTTTCCCTCCAAATTTGAGCTACCATATATTCTTAACATGATATACATCTTGTTTGTAAAATTTTCAACGAAAATTTAAAAATTACTTCTTTTTATCTTCGACTTTATGAATTTATTTTACACACTAAGTGTATCCATTAAATAGTTTCCACATTGTTTTGAACATTTTTCTTTTACCAATTCATTTATTTAAAATATATCAGTGCCTGAATACCGAAATTTTACTCTTATTCAATTTTTATTATAAGTTATTTTTACACATTTTATATAAAAGTGTATAAGGTTTCTAAAAATTAGTTTAAATCGTATTTTTTCAGTTTAAAACCTAATTTACATCATCTTTCTACAACTCTTCACTTACAACTAACTTCCATTCACCATCAAGTCTTTTGTAATTGATTAACCTTTGTCTTTCGTTAGAATCTATGACCCGTAAAATAGTGGTGAGGTACTTTCCATCTCTAGAATAGAGCCATATTTTATCGACACAATTTCCGCCCTTTGTTGCCCATATTGGAATATTACCTTCCACTATATTTAATATTGTGGTACCTCTGCGAGGTGTGTAAACAATAGTATTGATACCTAAAACTTCGTATTCATTCACACTAAATTTCGTTAAATCTAAATTATTTATGTCATAATGTGGGAAGTGGAGATCATTTCCCTTTGATTTTTCCACGTATGATTTGGGTGGTATTTCAACCCAATGTTCATTTTTATTTTCAAAATATCTATATTTTAACCCTTTTTTGTTTTGCAGAATTAATTCAGCCAAAATCGATTCATTTCCTATGTATGATATAGTTATTTGGAAAAAACTTGTATTATCATTCTTTTCCCAAAATTTCTCATTATTGTTTTCGACACTAGTTACTTCAACTCCAATTTTGGGCGACCAAACTCTTTTTATAATACCATTTTTGTTTATTCTTTCTACGTTAAACAATTCCCTATCAGGATTTGAATTTAAATCAAACTTTACCAATTTTACTTCTAAAAATTGATTCAGGTGGTAATATGATTCTGACCTTTTGAGGTCAGTTTGAGCCCATATTTTACCTCTTTTTTCGTAGTATAAATCACCATATTCTTTATTTAAACCTAAAACTTTAATATGTAAATTTAATGAAGAATTATCTATCAAGTGCTCTGTAACAGATACACACACTTCACCTTTGACACCACCGTCCCATATAACACATTCACCATCAACAACTTTTGCGATTTGAAAATCATTCTTTCTATAATATTTATGTGTAGTTACCTTACTATTCGACCTTTTTTCGATGCGGAATCTGCCAAAATCAACATCTTTAGAGATATCTAGGACAATACTATCAGAATGGCAAAGGCATAAATAAGAGCTTAAAACATATATTAGTGGAACAATCATATCAACATATTTTTTTACTTAGTTATCATATGATATTCATAAAGAATCCTTTTCGTTCTGCCAATTATTTCAAAATTGTTAATTTTTATGGGGAATTCATTTCAGATAATTTACACATGTAGAATTGTATCGTACACATCTGATAAGTATGCATGGACTTATTTAAATTATATAAAAATTGTCCTTAATTGATAAAAAGTTAAGTAAAATTGTTCGTGCTAAGTGATAAAATCAACATGCCTTACATTTCAGATATACACTGCAATAAATTTAACTAACAAATTGTATACACATAAGAATAATTCCTTCATAATATGTTTTTTATAATCATTTACAATTATTTGGATCGAATAAATAGGTGTAATAAACAATAACCATTATTCACAAGGTATAAAAAAATAATTGTATATGACTATTTTTTTATTAATAAATAATAATAATAATAGTTATTATTTTAATTATAAACATTGTTTATTTTTATTGAAATAAAAAATGTTAACGAGAAATTGAAAATGCATGAAAAAAACTAGTTGAAGATAAGAAGAATATAAATAATGGAATGTAGAAAACATAATAAATTGAAATAAAATAAATGATCAATTCTTCTTTAAACTTATGTTAAATTTATGAATATACAAATAATTATGAAAAAATTTATAAATCGAAGTAAATAGATAAAAAAATATCAGTTTAAAACACAATTCTATAATTGTATCAATATTATCCTATAAATGTTTATTTTTTATGGTTGTATTTACAATTTTATACCTGATGTGTAAAAAATGTGTAAGCGACCCGATACAACTATCGATATAAATGGATCGTACTCATAATTTGTTTATAAAATAAGCCCAAATATGATATAAAGGGTTAATATGGGTGCTTATGACATATGTACGATGAGGTCCTGTCATCCCATTGCACGACTACACATACGATTTATCGATTTAATTATCCCCATAGACATTGTTGTTATTTATTATATTTATTTTGGTTGTATATTTTAATGTAATATTTTAGTCTCTGATTTCCACACACTTTGTAAATCAGTTGTACATTTTATTCTAGGGTTTCGTCCAGATGTGTTTTCATAATTTTTATAATACCACATGCTGATAGATAAATAGAACCTTTTATCGTATCTTCTTTTGCGTTTTAACTTTTTATTTTAATATTTTTATTTAAAAGATAATTAAATGAACGCATCAAAGCTGGTATCGGCTGTCTTGGTTGTTGCAGCCCTTTTGGTCTTTGCTGCCGCAATGTTCTTCTTTTTTTACAAAAAAGATGGCAAAGTTGAGCAGGGAGCTACGGCTAAATCGGAAGATGCAACTCCAGTACCTCCATCGGCTAAAGTTCTTAATGTAGTGACATATTTGTCAAATGAACGATTTAATACGATGAAAGGCAGCCTAGGCGGGTCGTACTTATTTGATGCTAGATCGAAGGCGAATTCGTATCAATTCAATGGTGTCACAGTTTCAGTTGTTTCAGGAGAATTGCCTGATTTTCCAGGATATACGATGTATACCCACACATTTCCTACCCCCTTTAAGGGTGAGAAGTTGGTTTTCGACGGGGCAAATTCTAACGAATTTTTTGAAGACCCCGTCACTAGGCTCACTGCCTATTGGTGGTTTAATTCACTTTTATTTTTAACTTTTACTACAGAAAAGGCGGGAGATGCCCCGCTAACAAAATATTTTCACTATACAGCCCATTTTAGTCAAGACGCCCTCCGATGGGACCGCTTTGATCGCGATCCTAACACACTTTTGGATAGCGCAGTTTTAGGCCCTAAACTGGATGAATTAAATGCATCTGCAGGTAATTTTGTTGCCTTGGGCCTTGATGAATATGTTGAAACCCCTACAGGAGCTTATAAAACCGAGACTGATGGCGTAACAGTTAATTTCACTCTTGCAAGACGCTCATCTTCTCAAACCGGTTTTGTTAAGTTAACACACAAATTGGCAGGACTTTCAATGCCCTCCGATCCTGCCGCTCCTCTTGCATCTAAACCATTTAAATTAAAAAAGGTTTTGGTTTCTGGTACTGAGTTATCTGACCTAGCTCTGACCAGAAAGCCAGTATTATCTGTCTCAGTGTTTTGGTGGTATAACATACCATTGGTGACAGATTTTGAACTTCAAGGGGGTGCACACGAACATTTAACATACAGTGTGGACACAAATAAGTGGGGACTTGAAGTCGTGGATAAGCTCAGGTCCAAGCTGTTTATGTTAAAGAATAAACTAGGTGACCCTCTCACTCTTGATCTATCTAAGACAGCTGATCGGGACCAAACTTACACAACAAATGGAGTACTGGTCAGAGTGAGTCCTGCAGCTACTTCAGCGGCAGGATATAAAAAGTTTACACACCGTTTTTCAACAGGTAGTTCCCACTTAGTTGGTTCCTTTTCTTCCCATGGAACCCCCCAATTGGGCCTACCAGTTCTAAGAGTGAGTGAGGTTTCATCATATTACCTTTCTGATGTTCCACTTTTGCTTAAGATGAGCATGTCAACTTCCGGAGGCATGGCAACTACATATTTATATTTCTCAAACAATGGTCTAGGATTATGGAAGAAGGTTGTTTTGGATGATCAGATGTCCACTACCGCCGCAGTCCTTAAAAAGCTTTCTGAAGACAACAGAGCACTTTCACTAACAGACTCTTACGTATTTGACGCTAGAATGAAGGCCAGTTACCTCACTGGTGGTAAACTCGTTTCTGTTACAAGAGGCACAGTTGAAAATTTACAAGGCTTTACAACATACAGTCATTCCCCATCAGTCAGAGGACCTTTCAAATTCGAGAAGTTTACAGTTGCCGGTAAGGATGTATTGCCCGAGAGGGACCCATTACAAGGGACCACTGATGCCACTGTTTATTGGTATCTTGATGTTCCAATGATGCTGAAGGTAGTAGGTACTTCTCAACCAGCCGCACCAGCTGTACCACCTCCACAAACGCCCCCTTCCGGTTCTGCTTCTGCTTCTGCTTCTGCTTCTGCTTCCGCTTCCGCTTCTGCGGCTTTAGAGACATCGTCATCACCACCACGTGGAGACCAACCATCTGGAACCTCTGCAAAAGAAACTGCATCTGCACCACCCCCTCGCGCTCAGCCCGAAGCTACTCAGGCACAACCATTTAGTTTCTATTACTGGTACAATGCAGATACTAAGGTTTGGTCCGCCTTAGAGGAAGCACCAGCCACACCCGAGAAATTAAAGGAAGCTTTGAATAAGGCTCGAGCCACTCTGGGAAAGGTTACCTTAGACCTCGGCCACTCCTCAGGAGCATTCACATCAGGCCCAGTAACTGTTACCGTAACTGACTCTGCCTCATATGACAATGACCCTCCGACATCTTTCACAAAACGAGTTCACACACTCTCATCCCCTTTCCCAGTAAGTATGGTAAAGCTCTACGATTTTGAACTTAAACTTGGAAATGTCACCGAAGAGAGATTTAAAACAGTAACACCAGTCAATGAACCTGTTGTGCCTGAGAATATGGTAGTCCAACGCATGGAAGTATATTCGTACGGAGAAGTGCCACTACATTTTTACGTCTATGGAGTAGAGGGGACCCCTTTGCGTTTTTCAAACACGTTTAAAGGAACACTCTGGTTTAAATTCGTCGATCCCAACAGATCTCTTAAGGAAGTCCTATTATTACAAAAAGTCAGACTGGGTCACACGGCGAAAATGGACGTTTGCAGAGGATCAGCTAAAGATGATAACCTTGTTACATATAATCTGAAGTATTTGGCTTCTCCCGGCAGTACTCCAGTATCTGTTTCAAGGTCCGAGGTTCCAAACTCTAATGGAGTAATGTTGGTTCAGCATAAATTGCCCGATAACGTATCACTTAAGTTCTCTGCACTTACTTGTGGTCAGAAAGTTTTGACAGGTTTGAACTCTGACGAACTCCACACAGTTATGGTGTACTACAAGGACCAACTTCCAGTGTACGTCAAGGCCAACTCTGACCCAAAGTACTTTGCAATGAGTGGCGACGGTGCTTTGAGGAGGGTAATGCCACCAGAAGGTACAACCTCTTTCACCGATGAACAAGTGAATACCGCTGTTGCCACTTTGTCCACCAAGGTCGGAAAAGTATTTGACGTAGATTTTTCAAAGAAACAGGCATACACCTTAAATGAGACTGAATTTATGGTTACAAAGACTGAAGATTCAGGGTTCAATAAATATCTACACAAACTTAAGTCCTCTGGGGGAGAACAGGAACAAACATCATTTACCGTACGAACATTTATGTTCGGTGATAGAGATGCAGTGGTATTCCCAACAGGTTTAAAAGTATCTAACTTTGCAGTATATTACAAAGACAATTCACCATTATACCTGCACTTGAAGACTGGCGACGATAATCCAAAGTACTATAATTTTGTTCATGACAGCGGTCTGTGGTTAGACGACGGTGTTTATGATTCCTTTCAAGAAGATGAACTTTGGGAAAAGGTCCAGTACGTTCAAGACGGTCTCGGTAATGAGTTTTCGCTTGATCTTGCTGAAGACCTTGGTAATAAACTTTTCAACGTCGACTTTGTTGATTTTGATCTAGTGCCAGGATTTATGAAGTACACTTACAAGCCTGAGGGCATGGAATATCCTTTCTTGCTTAGAAATTTGTTGCTTTCTGGCTCTCAAGTGAATCTCCCTCTAACTGTCAACCACTTGTTTTCACTAACTGTTTACACATTCAGGAAAAATTACCTTTTCTTCCACGTAGTGACTCACGACAGGACTGATTTGTTTTACAAGTCAGATTTTGAGGGTGGTTACACCCCAGTGACGTTTGAGCGCTACGACGAGGACTCATTGGCAGAGGTATTGAAGGATCTGAAGTCGAAGGTAGCTGATCAGCTATCTCTCGAACTCACCAAAGAAACTTCATACCCATATCACGAGTATACTGTGAATGTTGTTTTACAAAACCAGACTAGTTTTGAAGGATATAAGAAGTATTTGCACGACCTGGTTGACGGATCAACGTCAGTTCCATTCAAGTTGGCCAGCGTTAAGAATGACGGTTATGTGACAAACGTCCCCCTTTTCAATGAGTGGGTATACTTTGCATACGTTTACATGCATGAGAAGGTACCATTACTTTTGGAGCTCCACTCATCCAAGAAAAGTATGAATTCCTACCACTACTATTATTTCTCTAACAACTTGGGCAACTGGGAGCTCTTGGAGAACCCTTCTCTTGGTCAACTCTCCTCCACTACTTTGAAAGAAGTTCTGAATACTGCAAGAGATAAGATGGCTAAGACCTTCAAGGTTGATTTGGCAAGGAAGTTCAGCTCCAAACTTGTAACCTCACCATCAGAACACTTCCACCTCGATGTCACGGTTATGGAAGATACACGCGAGACTTGGGGTTACTCTCTCTATAGTCATGTTTACTCTCTTGTGAAAACTGGTAATGTCGAGGCCAGATTAGCTCCAACTGCTGCAAACCTCAACGCAACCACAGTACTAGAGCCATCATCTGACGCCGTTTCCCGTTCGCCTGAACAGGAGCAACAAGAGGTCAGATCGGCAACTTCTAGAAGCCTGGGTCGCGGAGCTGTCCCATCAACCCTACCCGACTCTGTTGTTCAGACGCCGGAAGGCACTCCAGCTGCAGTATTACTTCCAGAACCAGTCTCACAGGAGCAATCAGCTCTACAACCAGAAACCACCAGGGTTGTGTCTCCAGTCGAACGTGTTTTGAACACCTACCAGACCTTGAAGGCAAACGCCCTGAGAGGAGTTAATGTGATGAGTGCAGCCTTGCCAGTGGTTGGCAAATTCACCCTCGGAGACACCCCAATGAGTGGGTTAGGCGTAGACACGGTTTTCAAGGTTAACGTTTTCTGGTGGCTTGACCAGGAACCTGCCTTTGTTCACTTGTACAACGGTGTAAACAACAAGTATTACATGAAGAAGGGAGATAAGTGGACTTTGGCTACAAAGTCTGATCTCCCTTTGTCAAGAGCTACTGTGGCATCAATGCTCGAAGAACTTAAGGGTACTTTCGTTAAGCCAGTTGAACTTGACCTTGACAAGAGCAGTTCTTTTGACTCATATGTGAAGTACGTGTCAGAAGGACTTACCCTTCGTGTTGTTCCATCGCACTCACTTGACGAAGGTTTCAAGGGTTTTACTCACTTCTCAGCCACTAACCATGAGAATGTGTTTAAAGTTAATAAGTTAGAGCTTTGGGGCGATGTCGTACAAACTAACCTTCATGACGGATTTGTAAGGAGTGCCACAGTTTTCACAGATGCCGACTTACTCCCACTTGTTTTGGAGCTTGAATGGACCAAGTTGAACAATTCTGGCTTTAGAAACAAGTACAAGTACTTTAAGTATTCTTCAGCAGGATCATGGGTTGTTCATCAAACTGATAATAACAATGAAAGACTGCAAGAATCCGTTCTTCTAGCGTTACTGAAGGAGGTTAGGACACCTTTTGCTAACAGAGTTACTGTGTCATTAGAAAAAAGAGAAAATTACGGTAAGGATGGATCAGCAGTTGGTGTTACAAAGGAACCAGCTACAACTCCTAAAAACTGGAACGGATTCCACAGAGTAACTCACACTCTCAATAATCCCAATGCTAAGATGCTTTTGCTGAAGATGTCTGATAGAGTTGTAAGGGCATATCCCACAGCCACTCATGTTAAAAAGGTAGATTCATTCTGGTATAAGAATTCCTTATTATTGGTTAAGTTGACAGAAGCTGGTTCCGGAGAATCTGCTCAAGATACTGTCAAGTTCTTTAAGAACGACAATAAGGACGATTTACTTTTACTTGAAAATGTACAGGGTGAGCTGACCGTTGGCACATACAGCGGTGATAATGTAGCCACACAAGCCTCAGCATTGCTTATGCAACTCGCTGCTCACTTTAAGGATGAGTATTACTTGGACGTCGCAGAGAGAACGCTGGGCAATAAATCCGACCGTGTAAAGTTGTTGCCAGCTTTGTATGTGGTTGACACCTCAGTTCCCAAAGGCTACGCTAGGTATAATTTGTACGTTTTGGATGAAGTAAAAGGTGTAAAACTTAATAGATTATTGTACCACGGAACTGATTTCAGTACAGGTAACTTTGCACTTCCAGAGGACAATGTATACAGTGTGTATGTATTCTCACCGGTCGGTCACTTTTCACCTTTTTTCTTGGAGCTACATGTACGCACTTCCACTAAACTGGTTTTGTTCTATTACCATTTGAACCAGTATGGAAAATGGGTAAAACTTGAAACAGGTGGAAGAAGATTAACAAACCAAGAATTTTACGGAAAACTAGATGTTTTAAGTGCCAAGTTGGGCAATGTCACGGTGGTTGATGTGTCGAAGAATGAAGGAACCTATTACGGTTTAACTCGCATGAATGTGACAAAGTTCTCATTCCCAGGAGTACGAGGATACACAAAATACCTTCACAAGGCCTACGATAACACAAATTTCACAGTGTCGAAGTTTGTTAACAAGGGTGTGGTAATGCAGAACTTACCTGTTATGAAAACAAGTCAAGTTGCAGTCTACTTCTCACTCAATAAACCTTTGATGCTGGAACTTAAGGTTGGAGGAAGATACATGTTCTTCTCATCCAATGCCAACGGTCAATGGTTTGAAGCAAGACTTCCTTCAGGAGATCTGAAAAGCGCACTAGACAGCGTTTACGATGAGCACACTGATGTGGCGAGGAACACCTCCAACAAGGTGTCACTCCTTTTGAATGCCAATTTCACCCGTGAATATGTTCTTTCTGAGGGGAAAGTTACGGATTTTGAAGGTGCTGTAGCCGTTCCAGAAGAAGAACCAGTAGAGGCGGAGGCTCCTAGAGCCCCATCTCGTGTGGATGCTCCCGACAGCGTTGCCGATGCCAATCTCGCTACTGCTTTGTCTTCTGCTGCACAACAACCTCAAGCTTCAGCTTCACTTGCAAGAACTACAGCTCCCCCTGCGGATCAAATGGTAAAAACACACGTCCTGAACCCACTCTTGCATGTGGAAAACGACAAACTTGCCTACAGCTACTCTTCCCACGGCAAAACTGTGTTTGTTAACAGACGTGACGATTTGTTCCATGGGTATAATGTAACAACCCACAAATTCTCTGACAACGCTCCCTTTTCAGTGAGGAGGGTCATGTTTTTGGGAAGAGAGTTTGACTTGGGCTTGGGCGATCGAAACTTCCTCTCCGCCACACTCTTCTCATTTTCATATAAGCCTTTGGTTCTTAAGTTAGTGCAACTTGATGGGACTGAGAAGTTCTTTTCGTTTAAGTTTTTAACTCAGACTTGGGAAACGCTCGAGGTTTCTGACCTTGAAAAAACACTCGATGACCTCAATTATAAGGAGAATGCATTGTTGATGCTTGATTTGGCCAAAGAGTCAAATTATGAAGTTAGTGGAAAGGAACTTCATGGCTCTAAAACTCCTTTCACTGATGGATTTACAAAACATACTACTCAGTCCAAAAGAGCATTTGATGCAAGGGATAAATTGAAGACAAAACGTGATAAAAAGTATCAAGAAAAATTAAAAAACAAAGAAAAGCACCGTCTCGATGCCGAAAAGAAGAAGACTAAACTCGATTTGCTTGCTGAAAAATTGCCCGAGTCCAAGGCTAGATTAGATTCACTATTAGCTTTATGGGTCAAACATGATGAACAAAAGGCCAATCTCTTTAAAAAATTATATGAAATGGAAGCCGAGGTTTCGACTCTTAAAGACGATGTATCATTAGCAGAGGCTGAATATGAGGAAGCTGAAGCAAAAGGGTCCAGGGAAACAGGTGATAAAAGAAAAGCAATGGCGGATAAAAAAGAACAATTAGTTTCTAAGGAAAAGGAACTCGAAAAGGCTAAAGATGCAGCCACTGAATCACTCCACAAATTTGAGGACCCAAAACCTACCGATGAGAAGGACGTAATGACTAAACTTGCTAAGGTCGTCGAGGACGCCAAGGCTGTTCAGGAACATGTAAAACCACAAACACTAGCTGAAGCCGCCGTAAACGCGGCCAAATATTTGAGAAAACAGGGCGAAGCGACAAAACTGGCAGATTTGGTTTTGGCAGCAGAAAATCTCAATTCTCTTAAGTCTGGTGATAAACTAGCGGAGATGACATCTGCTTTTACTAAGCTTAAACGCCTAGTAGTTGACCTAAAAGAAAAGTTCGAAACCGTTGCAAAATACGAAGCAGCTCTCACTTATGCTGAAAAGTTAAAGCAAGCAGTTTCTTCTGTCACCGCACTTTCTGAGCAAGTAGATACTGTCAAATTCAATGATGTAATGTCAGCCGTGAAAACGTTGAAAGTTTATGTCCTAGATAGACCCAAGTTAACTAATGCATATGATGCCGCTATGAAATTTAATTTTGTATATGAAGGTAGGGAAAAACTTAAAGAGGCCAGCGACACCCTCTCCAAATTATCAACAACCGTTGATTCGTTATTAGCTTTGGAATCCAGTGGAGAACTCTCCTCTACTTCTACCGATGAGGTTAAGTTCGCCAAGGCAACTACCCTTCTTTCGACTTTAAAAGAAGCAGTTAAGGATAAACTTGATGTGGTTTCTTCTGCTTCTAGTGTTATGAACGAATATAATAAATTCAAATCTGATTTAGTGGAAGATAATCCTGCTCAAAAGTTCACCGATGCTTTAACAGCATTAGACAACCTCGAAGTTTCTCTTTCCCTCTTAAGTAAATTGAAAGAGTTTGTAAATCAGGGAGATCATTCCGACTTAAAGAAAATTCTAAGTGTATCCGATAACGAAACGGCAATGAATCTCAAGGTTACAAACGACCTTTCAGCTAAGCTTAATGAACTCTTACCTCTTGCACAAAAACTTAAAACTTTAGATGAAACATTTAAAGCAGCCGTTGATCCTGAGTCAACTGATTCATCAACTTCGTTATTAAAGACATTGGTTACCTCCTCTGACGTCTTTTCTACATCTCTAAAGACCGAGTCTTTGAAAAAGGCAGAATCAGCTTTTAAAGAGGTTGAAAATTTGAAGGAAGTTGAATCTGTTCTTCAATTACTTGAAGAAGCAGCAAAAGTTGCTTCTGCTGTTAAGAAAATGGCTGAGACCGTTGAACCCGACGAAGGCAAAACTTCGTTAGATGATATGAAAACAGTCGTTTCAAAGATTAAACAAGGACTAAATGGGTTCGAAAAGCTAGGAAAAGCTCTTGAGGAAGTCAAGAAGCTACACGTCACTCTTGATGATAACGACAGGCTGAAAAAAGGCTATGATGCCTGCAAAGAACTTGATGGTAAAGTCGTTGAAGCTGATAACACAGATGAAGCACAAAAGACCGAAAAAACGCAAGCTGTACTAAACACATTCAAAGAGAAGAAAGTTGATCTCAAAGTTGGCGATGTCACTGTAGAAGCAAAGAAAAAGGTTGATGAAAAGAAAACTCAACTTACCGAACAACTCAAAACTTCCTTGAAACAAGGTTGTAACGGCGCCAAAAAAGTTTATTACAAACTTTTAGAGTTAGTTGCAGAAGCACGGAAATTGTACGACAGTGCATTTAAACGTTATAGCCTGTACGACATGACTGTCCATGTTTCGGACGACGAGGACGATGGCAAGCCAGAATCTTCACCTTTATTCGGTTTTGGAGGTCTGAGACTAGGCGGAAAGAACCTGAGCTCAGCAGGATTACCTGTGGGAAATTTCTTGCACACATTCAATGCCTATTTTGCCAATGGTTCAGATCTGCCCCTTATGGTACAGCTTAAGTATTCCGACTCTGATGACGTTGATGAACCAGTAGTTGAGAAAATGAAAAGACCGCCACCAGCCAGCCTATTACTTAGCGCGGAGGTAAGTTCAGCTACCCCAGTACCCGCCACTCAAGCGCAGGTACAAACTGAGGCTGGGGCTGAGGGCCGGGCCGCTGGAACTCCCGCTCCCGCTTTCACAAACGCAGTCGAACGGGTTTCTTCGTTGTTGAGAACCGGACTTGTTCAAGTTACTCCTAAGGTTTCGATGGAAACCGCCCAGGTTGTTACTCCGGCAACTCCCACATCAGGTTCTGACTCAAGATCTGCCCCCGAGGCTGAACAATCACGACTTCCACCTCCTCAACCAGAGCCCTTTTCCTATCCAGGACACTTTTTTGTTCTCGATTTGGATCACACCTGGAAACCATTTGTACCAGAAGCAAAAGGATCTCTAAGGCATAAACTTTTGGAGCTTAAGGATTTACATGCTCTGGATGTTAACGTGGATTTTGCAAATATGTCAGCTAGAAGAAGGACCACCTACTCACTAAACAACCAGAACTTTTATGCCACTAGAGTGTTATACTCTTCAGGCTATAAGTTAACAAGAGATCAATCGAAGCTACAGGGATCTGATGCTCCAGCAAAACCAAATGTTGTTGACTTATCAGACTATGACCAGAGTGTTAAGTTCTTCCCACCTCTCAACTTCAAATGGTTTGTACATCAAATGGCACCAAGAGCTTCAACTGATGCAACCAAACCATCTGATCCACTGCCCCAGTTCAATCTACAGGCTGTATCATTTAACGGCCACAGACTTTCAATGGAGAAGGAGGCTTCTGAGGCTCTTTTGGGCACAGTAAATTCAGTTTCAGCCCTTTTAAATGCCAATGGAACTCCCTTAATGCTGCTTGCCTACAAACCAGTTACGACAGGTAACGTGGTCCAGCACAGATACGTTGTATTATCGCTCAAAGGAGATAAATTTGCACTCGACGATTCTATGTCCAATTTTGCCGCTATGATGTACAATTTGGAACACACCGAATTCGCTTGGACCACTGATGAGACCTTTACTAGGTTTGTAGATGCAATGCAACAGCGTTTGAATATGCTTAATGGACAATTCCAGCACTCGTATGTTGTTAACCTCGATGCCACTAAGAACTACAAGAAAGACAATATGGTGGTTAACGTTGAATCGATGGATGCTTTTGATATGAAATTCGTTTCATTCACTCCTGGACTCTTAACTCAAGCACCAGCCGAAGGTGCGGAACAAACTAAAATGCCATCCACTGTTCCAGCATTCACCCTCGAAAAGGTTTTCTCCGGAGACACATTATTCCAAGGGTTAAGTTTACCATTTAAAAATGTATTACATGTATCAGCTTTTCATTATAAATTTTTGCGACCTCTTAAGGAAGGATCACCCAAAGAGTTTAGTTTTTTCCCAGTACTACTCGAGTTATCTCACCGTAACGAGTCCAACAGATTGGAAAATTTCTACTTCAAATACTTATCTGGGAACAAATTTGAGCTTTATTTCAAGACTAAGATGAGGCTTACGGCCCCAGAAGTTGCCGACGTTGTCAGATTTGTCGCCCACGAAAACTTGAGGCGTGGAGAGTTTACACTCTCGACTCTCAACTTGGACTTCTCGGTCAAGAGCACGTTCTACACTCCGAGACACTTAGTCACAGTGGAGAAGTTGGAGAAGGTACAGGCAGCCATGGCTCCTGGCGTCCCCGAGGGTACTTTGCCCGCTCCAACAAACCCCCATCTACCAGATGGGTACAATGTTTACAAGTACACACTACATCAAAATGACACTCCATACACTGTTGTGTCACTATTCTTCTGGAACCATTGGAAGTTTTCACCCAGTAAACATACATTTAAAGAATTTTATCTATACGTAAGAGCCAGAGATAATTTGGCAGATCTCTTGGCTCTGGTTACTCCCGCTGGCACAGGTACCGCTGCTACCTATGAGTGGTTCAGTTTAGCTACCCCAACTCCAACAGCTGTATTTGCCGGTGAGGTTGTCAGTCCGACTTCTTCTGCAGACAAGCAGAAGTTGGACCAACTTCTTGCAACTGTCACAGCCAGTGTTGATTTCTGGCTTCAGCCTCAAGTTTTACTTTGGGCATTCTTTACATCTGAGGTTACCGCTAAGTTATCACCTGTAGGTAACGTTCAGGGATTCCCAGTAACTCAAACGGCTTAATTGATTTAAATTGGATATTGTATTTATATGTTTTCCTTTTTTAAAAAATCTCTCTTTATAATTTCTATATATCGTATAATGCTCCAGAGCGGGCTGAAAACAATACACAACTGAAACTGACTTTAATATTCTCTAGATTTACATATATGCAATATATACTAAGTTTTACCTTTTATATTCTATTATATACTTATTTATTAGAATATTGATCGATTTCTTCCTGAGTTAGGAACCGTTTTGCGGGGAGTTTCCCAAGGGCCCGGTCACGCCCAAACTCACTCCAACGACCGTAGTAAAGGTTACCAGCTTGTTGACCCACAAGGTAACCAAAATATGAACTGAAAGGTGTTACTAACACCTTAGTCTTTATCGAATGATACCTCAATGAGTACAATGTTACTACCGCAGTACCCAAAAATCCAAATAGGCTAAAAACCTTGGCTGAAACCTAAAGTTCAGAGTGTATTTAAAGACAAATATGTAAAAGATAAGAGCTAAAATGTTACCTGTTTACTAATAGAATTTTGTCTCGTAAGAAGGATATCAGTAATATAATCAGGATCATCAGAGTACTTTTTGGATAGAACAGACTGTAGCTCAAATCGATCATTTTTAGTGTAATTGAATCTGAGTGGGTTTGGAGTAAGAAGAAGGCCGAGTTTCTCCATTAAAGTTAGTTCTCGAGTGCCAGTCGAGTACAAATTCTCACAAATTGTAACATCAGAAGGAACAACAACAGGCGGCGATTTTGTCTTTTCCATTCCTTTACAAATTTATATATCAGTTTAAAATGAATTGAAATTAAAGGAAGAAAGTTTCATAAATTCAATGTAAAATTAGGAAAAGAATTAAAATTTAAAAAATGAATATTTGTGAATATTCTAAAAAAATTCTACATTCGAATAAAGAAAGCAATTTTAAAATCAAATATAGAACCACTTTAATTATGGTTAATGTAATGTATTGGAGAATTAGGTATGACTGTACTCCCCATGGGACAAAGGCTTACACATTGAAAATCGTAAGTTTACATTTTTTAAATAATCAGATAAAATGATTAAAAAATGCAGATAAATTATTATTATATGTGTAGAGTCGGCTTCGAGCTCTTTATGCTCAAATTTGTGTCGATGTGGTTTTTAAGGCTATATCAATTTAAGTACATTTTTAAGCAGTTGTTTTTTGTGTTGGTAAATTTCGTAATATTTGCAGGTAAAATTCATATTCAACACCATATTTCATTGTTTCATACCCCTTTAAACTATTTTTAGGATTTAAATGGAAAGAGCTGAAGCCTACACAGCTATCTCTACTACCATATGTTCAATGTTTGCTACTTCCTCTAGCTCTATCATCAATAGATAATTTTATGCTACAAAATTTTTTACCACTAATTTTGATTTCAACATTTCATTGTTTCTGGATCCGGCTGAATATTTCAAAGCTGAATTCACCTATTTTTACTGTATTGTCTTTTTTCACAGTCCTAAGGCTGTTCATATCAATACCTAATTTCGGGCTGTTTTTCCTCATTTTAGCTCAATGTGTAACATATCTAGTCATTCAACTCACCCAGAAAAGGTTCTTCCATACTATCGTACTAGTTACCACATCAACCCCTATAGATAATCCTAATGTGTATATATTTTAGGTATATCTTCTCTTTATATGTATTGTTTTCTCAAGCCATTGTATTTTTAACCTCAATTGTCTTTAATAAATTCAATTCAATTCTCGACTTTAACAAATTTCACGTCTTCACTCGAAATGTCGTCTTCAGTAATAACATCGAAGCACTTTTCATAAATCTTTTTTATCACATCGTAAAACTTAGTTATTTGTTTATATTATTTATTAGTTATTCAGCAGCATAAGCTGTTTATAGGTATTATTTCTACTGAGTATATTTGTGACTGCATATCTACTATCAATGGAGCAAGGGGATAAATTTAGGATAATGAATGCGTCCTTTTGTTTTCTAGTTCTTTTACATTCTGTATTTAAATTACTTCATTTTCTTGTTTTATATAAAGATAATGGTACTTTTACGCACTGTAATACTGTTATAGGAATGACAAATTTTAAAGTTTTGTTATCGTATATTCTGGATTATAACTGTATCATATTTATACTCTTTTGCATTCTTACAACCGTGATAATATTCATGGCAATAGGACTTAATTTAAAGTACTCAACTAATCTATACAGATCGAAGACTAATGTCAGAAAATGGTTCCACCTTTTAATTGTACTCTTTTGTTATTACTCCTTTTTTCTCCACTTGGTATTTTTTAAATATTTAAATATAATTAATTGTTTAATGGGTTAAATTACTTGTAGGAGATTTTTTTGGCATTACTTTTTTCTCTACTTGTGGTTCTTTTTGTGTTTATTGAACTCCTAAGAATTAATAATTTACTATTTGATCCTATCGCTGAATTCTTCACAAATATATACAAATCGTACTTTTTATATTATTTATATATTATAGCTAGTTATTTAGCAACACGACGATTTATAAGATTTAGTATCGGACATGATGATGAGGTACAAAAGTTTGAAGTATCTACAATAACAATGATGTCTGGGTATTTTAACGCAGTTATATAACAAATTTTGTAGAATACTGATTCCTATATTGTTTGAACTCAAAAGTGATAAATTTGATTGGACTCGAGCTTCTCTAGGCATTGCCACAGTTGGCATAGGAGACTCTATGGTATTTTTCACTCTAATTTACCCATTTCTATACAATTAAACATATAATTCTCTGCATATACATAACATATTTAGGCATCGGTGGTGGGTTCTAAGTATAGGGGTAATCGGTATAATAACAAGTCGTTCCAAGGACTTGTATCATTCTTCCTCTCATGTCTATTTTCATTAATTTTGACATCTATATTCCAACACGTATGACTTTACAATATAAAATTAAACAAATTTATCATAGGGGTTCCTGGATAATTTTAAAAAATTATTTTATGTTTCACTTTTCTCGTCTGTTTTTGAGGTATCCAATTGAACATCTAATTATTTGTATAATTATGGCAATAATGCATGTGTAGTATTTGTCAAGAGAAGAAGATAATATTTCTGTACCATTATTTGCAATTTTATTGTACAGATTGTAATTTAATATACTAAACAAACTATATAGTAATCAAGTATTATATAGAAATAGGAATCATGAAGTATAACAGTAGATAAGAATTGTAAATAATAAATAAAATTGCAATTTATAGCAACGGATAGTTATAAGAGGATGTATATGGAAAATAAAAATATAACATCAAAATATATAAAAAAGTTATAATGTGTAGTAGAATCACACAATCATTTTACAGTATCGAATGGAAATATAAAGCCAATGGTTAATAAAATGAAAATAAAAACAAGATAAGGAGATAATAGATGAAAATTGTACACACTTGATGAAAATAAAATACGTGGGGTTGTGTAAAGGATATAAATTAATGTTTTCACAAAATTCTTGTGTTTTATCATTTTCTTTGGGTTTGAGAAGGTGTATTATTTTGAGTAATTTCAGTTTCGCCTGAAATTTATCCACTACAACTATTTTAAAATTATCTTTATTAATTTTTTTACCCATAGAACTTTTAATCGAACCTTTATTCTACAAATTGTTTTATTTCATCTGTTAACATACTTTGGTTTATTTTATAAATTATTTTAGTTTATTTGCTAATTTTAATGTTTCCTTAACTTATTCTAAATCGATTGATCGGGATAAGGTGTTTTTTTACATTTTAACTGAGTCGTATAACTTGTTAGATGTAATAAATAGGACGGTGTATAGGAAATGGACTTTGCGGATCTAGAGTCTACTACAGGTTTGAGGTTTAGCTGGGTGGTATGGCCATGTTCTCATGAGGATGCCGAGAAGGCCGAGGTTCCAGTTGGCTGTCTCTTCACCCCCTTGAAACAACCCGATGAAGAGTCACAGAAGGTTCCTCTGGTTGAGTACATCCCAATAAGGCATAAGAACAGTGGAATTTTCCTGAACCCATACTGTAACATAGATTTTAATACCAAGAAGTGGATGTGCCCAATTACTAAAATTGATAGTCCTTTCCCCCAGTTTTACGCAGAGAATATCACCCCTCAAAACCTACCAATGGAACTCACGAATCTAACTATGGAGTACATTATACCGCCGAATGTAACAGGTGGTTGTTTTCCACCAACTTTTATCTTTCTAGTTGATGTATGTATTCCACAAGAGGAACTTGATCAACTTAAAGATTCACTTCAACAAGTAACTACACATAAAATAATTATATATATTATATTTATATTATATAGCAAATCTACTATAGTATCTATAGTGATATAATTTGATACAGGTATTGAGTATGATGCCGGGTGAATTTAATGTTGGATTCGTAACCTTTGGATCTGTGATAAAGGTACATGACCTAACTGATACTGACGTACCACGCTGTTTTGTACTTAGGGGAGGATCAGAGCATACAGCAGAATATGTTAAACGAGTGTTGAACATAGCCCAGAATAACAGGTTCGTTCAGCCCCTTAGTGCTTCTGAGTATGTAATCAATAAATTGTTGGACCGTCTAATACCAGATTCATGGCCAGTACCTAATAATAGTAGGCCAAACAGATGCACAGGGAGTGCTTTGAGTGTAGGCCTGAGTTTATTGGAGTGTTTCGCACAAGGGAAGGGTGGTAGAGTTATGATGTTTCTGGGTGGAGCCTGTACTCATGGTCCAGGAAAAATAGTAGAAACTAGTCTTTCAGAGTCCATTAGGCATCATTTGGACCTTCAAAAGGAAAGTCATAATGCTAGACTTGTTAAGGATGCACAGAAGTACTACACTGGCCTGGCGAATTTGGCTGCTGGAAATGGTCACGGAATTGACATTTTCGCATGTTCTCTTGATCAGTCTGGCTTATATGAGATGAAAGTGTGTTGTGATAAGACGGGTGGAGTTATGGTTATGTCAGACTCGTTCAGTATGAGCGTATTTAAGGACTCGCTAAAATCAGTATTCAAGAGAGACAGTGAAGGTAATATGGTAGGAGGATACAACGCTCGATTGACAGTATTTACTTCTCCAGAATTGAAGGTTTGTGGGATAGTAGGAGGATGTCATTCTTTGAAGAAAAAGGCTGCAAATGTTTCGGAAAACGTAATTGGAGAAGGAAGCACAAATGAGTGGAATCTAGGTGTCATGGACCGCCAGTCAACTTTAGCAGTTTTCTTCGATATTGACAGCGGCAACAGTAGTGTATTGACAAATGCAATGAACGCAGTTGGATTAAACGTTGGTGCCGTAAGTATGAAGAACACGACTAGCGTGAATAAAGACACCAATTCATTGTCCGGACGTCAGTCATTTGTTCAGTTCCAAACTGTTTATTTCCACCCAGACGGAACAAAGAGGCTAAGAGTTACATCATTT
This sequence comes from Theileria sp. buffalo, assembly GCA_026724395.1. Taxonomy (NCBI): domain Eukaryota; phylum Apicomplexa; class Aconoidasida; order Piroplasmida; family Theileriidae; genus Theileria; species Theileria sp. buffalo. Next base: position 80,394 of record JAJHPJ010000001.1, on the reverse strand, counting down.
TCGTGTAAATATGGGCAACCAAACCTCTCAGATTTATCGAATGCTTTTGATCAGGAAGCGGCTGCAGTATTAATGGCGCGTTACGCCTTGTTTAAAATTAGCACTGAGGACCCACTCAATGTGTTACGCTGGCTTGACAAGAAGCTAATTAGTCTAGTAGGACGTTTTGCAGATTTCCAGAAGAATGACGTCAACTCGTTCCGCTTATCAAGCCAATTCTCAATTTACCCTCAGTTCATGTATCACCTGAGAAGGTCACACTTTTTGCAAACTTTCAATGCTTCACCCGATGAAACAGCTTTCTATCGCACTATTTTGTGTAGAGAAAACGTCATAAACTCGTTAATAATGATACAGCCCGCCCTTTTGGAATATTCATTTGAAAGTGAAACACCTCAGCCGGTGTTACTAGATGCAGTTTCTTTGAAGAAAAATGTAATACTCCTGTTGGACACCTTCTTCCAACTAGTAATTTGGTACGGAGAAACAATACATCAATGGCGTGAGCAAGGATTTCAGGATGATCCGAATTATGCACATTTCAAGCAATTATTGCAGTCACCTTCAGATGACGCCAGGCACATTTTAGATGAGCGTTTCCCAACTCCCAAGTTCATTTTATGTAATCAGGGTGGTAGCCAGGCTAGATTTTTGCTTGCAAAGGTTAATCCTAGCACTACTTACACCTCAGGTTTACAGGAGTTTGACGGTTCAACAGCCATCATCAACACCGATGACGTTAGTCTCAAGACATTTATGGAGCACTTGATAAAATTAGTTGTACAATCTTAATAATAGCTTCTATGATATGTATTATATAATATACACTAATGGTGTGATATTAAATTATGAACACAACAAACAGATATGATAATTTATTCATTTAATATATTTTTGTTTACACTACAATTACTTTTTATTAATAATATATTTCTGTAGTGTATTTTTTAATATTTTTTTCAATAATAAATATAATAATCTTAATACAGTAAATAATCGTAATATATTTAATAATATAATAATTGGGATAAACTAATCGAAATAATGGCCGGAGATTCCAAACCTTCTGGAAACGCAGATTTACGTCGATTTATGGAAAAGAGACTTGATGGTAATTTTTATATTATTTTTACTTTTCTTTCTATTATTTCATTTGATTTGTTTAATTTAACCAGTTCATTGCTCTTAAACTTAGTTACACCACCTTATCTTATTATAATATATTAATGGATTGTATTTATTATAATAATTCATATTCAAGCATATAACTTAATATTATATGATCATAATAAAATAATGTAAAATAGTTCATTTAAATGGATCACGACACGTTGTCGGAGTTTTAAGGGGATATGACACATTTATGAACATTGTGCTAGATAACGCTCTCGAAGTTGTTGGGGAGGACCAAGTCGATCTCGGAGTTGTGGTAGTTCGAGGAAATTCTATATTATACTGGGAATGCCTAGATAGAGTTAATACTAGATAATTTTTTAAAACGCAATTTTTTAATTTTATATCAATTCTAATTAATCCACCACAAGTATATTTGTATAATATGTTAGTTAAATAGTCGTAGAAGAATTTTCATGCAAGGTATAATTGGGATTTAAATAATTAATGCAAAACACATCCAAATTTGCGTCGTATTATCTAAACAAAAAATTTGTTAAATGTTAATAAAAATACATAAAAATATAATAAATTGTTTGAATAATAATATATTTATCATAATGTTGATTCCCCATATATAGATCATAGAGTTGTAATTATTTCGATTAATTAATAGTAGACTGTTAACATAACAAGATAATATTATTCTTTTATTGTTTGGTTGTTCATTAGTCTGAAATAATTAGCTCTTTGTCATTTCACTATGTCTGATCAGAATTTATCTGAAGCTGAAAAAAAATTTCTAGGTTTTTACTTACTTTAATTCTATTTATTTATACCCAAATTTAGTTTACAAAATTTTACCCTTTAATTTATCATAATTGTCTTATTAATTGTTCGTTCAGCCTTCGATTGGTCTAAATCTCAGGAGTGGCAGACCTATTTCTCAAATTTGTATCCTACCCCTGATGCTTCTAAAGTCCCTAAATTCAAACGCACATGGTTCAGAAGGAATGTTGTAAGTTTTTATACAAATTATCGGTTATTTTAGTTTATTTTTAATATTTTATCTTTGTTTTACAATAAATAATCTTTATAAATTATATTCAAACACTAAAATATTAATTGTTGGTTTAGGATTCCACATTGAGTGCTGATTCTACTGTCGGGAATGTTGCCACTGATGATAGCAAATCTAAAACGGATTCATCAAAACCACAAGCAACACCAGCAAAAGATCCGAAATGTACGTTTATTCAATTATTAATTATTTAATAATATTGAATTTAGGGCCTAAAGTGGGATTATTTGACAGACTTAAGGGTAGGCCAAACATGCCTTTACTTCAAGAACTCCTTTTAAGGCTTGAACTTGTTCTTTTACTTGGTTATGTCTTTGCCACTTCTGTGGCATTGACATCAAGGTTCAGAACGCCAGGCTCAGATAACCTTGTCAAAGTATGAATTTACCTATTCGATTCTGATTACTAGTTTTAGTTAAAATTTCTGTTATTTACTAACATTTAAACATATTTCTATTACATATCTATACATTTTTTAACACTTTAATTTATGTTATAGAACTGTGAAACTATTTCCAAGTCATTTTCAGTATTATATTTGTTGGTTGGAGTACTCCGTGAAAAGGGAAGGCCTCGGTTTAATTCAGCTTGGTTTACATCATTTACTAACGATAACAAAGGCCAGTATTTAATGTACAGCTTTTTATTTTTGCAATATCCAATCAAGTTCGCATACTCTTTACCCCAACTTACTACCGCATTTCTGTCACTATCTGCAATGTACAAGGCTTACCCATCAGTATTTCCATCCCTAATGAGGTACCTTTCTTGTTTATATCCACTCTTATTCTTATTTAATAGTTCGCACTCTGTTGATAATTATTTAGGACAAATAAAGTCAAAGAATTATTAATGAAAGTGGAACATCATAAATATTATGTGTATAAATTCAGATCTTATGTCGAATGCGCTTTGGTGCCCTATTTAGCGCTTAACCTGTTCGGTGGGAGGACCAACATGGTCCCTCTATTCCTTTACTTCTCTTTCCTGAGGCTCAAAGTCCACGCGAACGATGTTTATCTACTCAATAACTTTAAGACTTTACATAGTAATGCTATAAATACCTTTGACTAGTTTAAATAGTTATAATACTATCAAACACTGTTATGCAGTTACTAAACAATTATAAATATGATATTAATGAAATTATTTTAGTGACTATATCGAATTATTTGAATCATCCTGCAGTACCACAAAAATTAAGGCTTTTGTATCACAAAGTAAGTCTTACACCGATTATTAGTAATTCTAACTCTTTAAGATTTTGATATTTTACACAAAATTACTTATTTAAGTGCAATTATTATTATGGTATCAAATAATATGCATAGGTAGTGAAAGGATTAGAACTCTATTTCATGGGTCGTCGTCGTAACTGACAACTTTATTTTTTTGTAAATGTTCAATTGCAATTAATAATTCAGTGTTCCTATACACATTTTAATCTATTCACATACACTGCTATACTTAACTATATATTCTATTCTAAATCTTAAATAGATAAATTTATAGTAGAGTAATACTTGCGGCTATAGTCTTGAGTATCTTGATATAATGATCTGAGCTTGTTTGCAGTTTCAATTTGTGAAAGTTTACGCCTCTTATTCACCTCTTCCAACATTCCACCCATTTTATTCTTTTCCTTCTCCAACCTAATGGATAATATATGAATATTTACTACATTTTTAGTGAAATGTGTAAAAAATCTATTAATAAGTAGTTCTATTAAATTAGAAATAACCAAATAAGAAAGAAACCTAAGCTTAAGAAGTGTGAGTGAATCAAGATAATTAAGCCAAGAAGACTCTTTATATCGATCCATTAATTCAAGATTTATTAAGGAATCCTGGGAATATTCCATTAACATTTTCAAATGGCACATTTTAGCCTTTAAATCCTTATTGTCACCCAAACCATCATATTTGGTAAAGTCCATTCCACCACCATCTGAAAGATATTATTCTGGTGCTATAAATAAATAAGATTAAAAACTAAAGGAGGTAAAAAATAACTGAATATAATTGGAACCATTTAAAATATTGCGATTTTCACCAACTTCGTAAGAAAAGTCCGATAAATAGTTAGCTAAAAGTTCGGATTCAGGACAATTATTCTCCTCTAAAATTAACTTCATTTCATCTGCGATAAGATCCTTGACTTTTGGATCAAGGTCCACAGGAACAGTGTCGACAAAGGGCAAGCTGTCGACCAATTCATAGTTTTTATTATTCTTGTAGAGTTTATGATTTAATAAGTTTTCATTCATTAAGTTAAATTAATTTATTAATTTTTAATTAAAATTTTTAAGAAAATAAATTTTAGAAAATCAAAAACATTATGTAAATTGGGTGAAAAAAGTCAAAAAAATAAAATTGGAACATTATTTTATATTTTTTATGTTATTTTTTAATTTTTTAGTAAATTTATATTTTATTTTAAAATTATTAAATTCTAGGTAAAAATAAGATAAATTTACTAATGATCATATTAATGGAGTATGAATCTAAAATTTAGAATCTTTTAAATCTAGGTATTTAACATGGGTAACTGTTGCCGTCGTATCGACTCAACAGATTTTGATGGTCACCAAATCCCAAATAACAATGTTAGTAAGAGAAATAAAAACAATTTAAACACCGAGGAACCAAACTCCTTAGTTAGCAGAAATTTTATCGGTAATGATTCCGAATATATCGTTCCTGATATTTCTGATATTTTTTATAAAAATCTATCTTATCCTTCTAAAGGGATTTTTACACTCTACTTAACCCACCCGTTAAATACAACCAGCACTGGTAGCGTAAATAATCTCCCTAACGGTGTTGGCCCACCAAATAATAGAGGAGTGTTCCGCAAAGTATATAACTACCCGAAAATAAGTGATATAGTATTAACTAAAGATGTATGGAGAAGCCGTATAATATATACAAATAAGCTAACAAATGCGTATACAATAGGTACAAACGCAATAGGATATGGAATTTGTGGTTCAGTAAATCATTGTGTTAATAAACGTACACAGAAGGTGTATGCCCTAAAGTCACTTAGCACATTAGCTAACTCTAAGAGGAAGATGACTAGTGTTTTTAACGAACTTAGTATATTCACACAGCTGGACCACCCAAATATCGCTTTTATGCATGAAGCCTATGATGATAATACACTTTGCCACATTGTTATGGAATATTGTTCCGGCAACGAACTGTACGATAGACTAGATACATATAAAAGGTTTAGTGAATCTTATGCTATAAAAATGACCTTCCAAATGTTACTTACACTTAACTACTTACACTCTAACGGTATATGCCACCGTGACTTAAAGTTGGAAAACTGGGTCTTCTCTAACCAGGAAATCGACTCATTATTGAAGATGATAGACTTTGGGTTTGCAAGGGTATTCGAAAAGGGAATTCCAATGGGTGGAATGCATGGCACTGTATACTACGTAGATCCCGAAGTTATTGATGGATGTTATAATGAAAAGTGCGATATCTGGTCAACTGGTGTGATAGTATACATGATGTTATCAGGATCACCACCCTTCAATTCAGGAAGTGATAAAGAGATTTTATGGAAGATTAAGAAGGGGAATTTGAAGTTTGAGGGTGTTAGATGGAACTCAGTCTCCGAGTTGGCAAAGGAGTTTATAAGATTTTTGCTTAATCGTAACGGAAACGAACGTCCATCAGCCAGAGAAGCCCTACAACATCAATGGTTATCCAATGAATATAATAAATATTCTAATTATACTATACCAAAAGAGTTGTTACATCAGATAGTAAGATATAGTGGAGAAACCCCTCTACACCGAGCTGTCATAGCACTAAGCGTATTAGAATCAGATCGTAATTGTCCAAAGGAGGTATATCGCTCTTTTTTCTCTATGAATACATCAAAATCAGGGACAATTTCCTTCAGTGAATTCTACAATGTAATGTCAACACAGCTATCGCTTTCAGAAGAAGATTGTACAATAATATTCAGACTCATAGGGTTTAGAAACACTCCGGAACTAAACTATACAGAGTTTGTTTCCGCAGTGATAGAATATTATGGAACCCTCGACATTACCATGTTATCATTGGTGTTTAAAAAGTTGGACGTGTACGGTAGAGGAGTGGTGGACTTGGAGAGTTTCCAGCAGGTTATCGGCCCTTACTTTGGAACTGCTAATTCGGATGAAATGTTTATGTCCACTGATTTAAATCACGATGGTGTGATCGATTTCTCAGAGGTATGAATAACTAATATCTACTCAGGGCTATTCCCTCCCGTTTAATTATATAGATAGAAAATTTTTATCTTTAGGGTCTTTATCTATTTAATTAATTATTACTCTAATTTATACTATTTTGCAGCAATTCTTATAATTCTGTAGTTTTGCGAATGTCTAATGAATGTAAATTACCCTAAAGAAAGGGGAACCTTGACCCCTTAATGTTTAATTTATTCCTCATAAGTATATTATTATTCAATTATATGGCATTGTATATTTTTAAGATAGTTTTTATGCAAATGTGAGCGAATTTAAGGATTTTTGAAAGTGATTTTGGTTATAATAACTGTGTATTTAGATAACAGTATAATGGGGACTTGAAATATAAAGCTAATATTATTTAAAATTTTAAAAATTTGTTAAAATTAAATAAAATCTATAAATGGATTTAATAAATAAAAAAACTTCGTTGGAGGATGGTATTCTGCGAGGAGAAGTTGAAATAGATTCCGTCAATGACGATTTGAATAAGCCGGGCCAGTCAGATTTCTATTCCTCAGATACCTCTTCATCTAACTTTCACAAAAATAAAGCTACAAGCTGTGATTTTACTGAATCTTGGGACAATACAGCCGTTAATCAACCAATTGTTGATAATTCTATTTATAATAGTAATTTAAACAAAAGTTTTCAAAACAATGTAGAACAGAGTTTAGAAAACAGTACAAACAATAGTTTAGAAATTGCTACGGACGATGTGATGGATACTGTACCAAATAATGATTTAAAATTTGAATTGAAGAATGATTTAAATAGTATCGAGAACGAAATTATTGAAGAATTAAATAATAATGTAGAAATTATGGAACTTATGGAAAATATCGAAAACAATGTCAAATTTACTGCCAGAACACGCTTTAATTACGATTTAGATGATAAGTTTAATATAGATCCTTTTTTGCAAAATAGTACCGACCCTAATAATGTTAATGAAGTCTTTGTTCCAAACCTAGAGCATGCCATTGATGACTACTTGTTAAATACTAAAAGAGACGTTTTTGAACCTAAACCAACAGATTTTAACCCTAAATCACCAAATCCTGAATTAGAAAGGAGGAGATCAATGAGCAATTTATCAAATTGTGACAATGTCACTGAAGAATTTTATAAATTTGAACTTGAGAAGATGGACCGAATCGTAAAAATTTTAAAGGAACAGTTAAATTTGAAAGATAAGGAGATAGCAAAGCTGGCTGATAAGGTTCATGAGTACAATGAGTGGAAATCGGAACTTGAACCTAGTAAACAGGCCTCAGTAATTCAATATAAGGCAGAAAATGACTCTGTTATGGAGTTAAATTTTGCTAAACTTCAACTTCTAACAAAGGAAAATGAGACTTTGGTACAACGTTTGATGAAGGTAACCTTGAAACATTATCTCTAGCTATACCACTCACCTATTTATATTTTTGTATATAAAAGGAGTTTTTACACATTTTATTACAAAAATTTATTTTCTTTTTTTTCTCAAAATGTTAACATTAATAACACAACTTTATAGATGGAAGAAGAACATAGAATGAAAGATGATGAATTGAAATTATTGCGCGAACGCATAATGGATAATGAATTGATCTCGAGTAAGTTTGACCGAGATTTAAAATCGCTTGAACTTGACAAACAAATGCTCAAGAGCTCAATTGATGCGATGGAGAAGAAGTTTAGGCAGCGAGAAGTACAACTTAGATTAAACCTTGACATGGAATACCAGAGTCAGTTATCCAATGTTCTTAAGGAAAAGGAAGAACTCATGTCACTTGTCGTTGAAAAGGATAATGAAATTGAAAAGTGTAAACAACTTCTTAAAACTGCGCAAGTTGAGTTTACTCAACTAGTTAACTCGGTAAGTCTTCCTATTGTTTTTTACACAAATCCGCCGTTTTGTTTAGTTATTTAGAACACTATCCAATAAATTCCATAACTTCTAACATTTACGATTTAAATCTAAATTATATTTGACTGTAGAATTTATTTAGATTTAATTATTATTTTTGTAATACTCTTTTTTAAATAAAATTGGTTTAGATAGCAAAGATGAGAGATATGTTGTCGAAGAAGAATCAAGAAATAGAAATGTATAAAAAAAATGTATTAAAATTGGAAACTAAATTAATATCGAATGATAAGAGCTCCGAATTGAAGGTATCTCTGGAAAATCAAGCTAAGATGAGAGAACACATTCGTCAGCTTGAGAGGAAAGTGGAGATGATTAAGGAGTCATTTAATGTACATTCTAGTTTAAAGGAGGAGAACTTATATCTTAGGGCGAAGGTGGACCACTTAGAAAAAGGAACAACCTCCGAAATCATATCACAAAGTGTTCTACAATTAGGAAATCAAATCCTACCACTATCACTAAGCTCTTTTAAAAATAACTAATTTTTTATCATTTGAAATATATTATTAGTTTACATTGCATGTTTAGTTGTAGTTTCTTGAAATCAAGTGTATTGAGTTGAGTTTAGGAGTGTTAGGGTCCTTAAAACTACTAACACCATTGTTACAGAGTGATTTCTCAATTAAGCTCCATAAAAAGTCACAAGTAGAAACATCACAGTCTTTAGAAGAGGAAAACCTATGCCACGTCTGCTCATTTTCCTTCTTAGATTCTGATAAAATTGCCAAATTCACATTACTCTTCTCATCAACGTTCAAAATTGATATTTTCAATGCACTTGTTAATAGTTCATAGTATAATCTAAAGGTAAATTATCAAAGGTATTTATCTATTTGGATTATATATGTATGTGAGTAAATAAGGTATGTAAAGTAACTTGTTGTAGTAAGAAATTTGGTTGGAATTGAATTTGTTTGTTGAGATTTTATCCTCAAGAATATCAATTTGGCACTTTAATTTTTTTATTTCAATTTGTTCCAAGTCACAAATATGTTTCCACTCGTTTAATTTATCTACGATTTCCTGTCGACTCATTAATATACGAAATTCACCATCTACACATTATGTATAAAAGGAGTTAAATATATTAATAAATGAAAAAAGGTTAACTAAAAGGTGGCTAACGATTAAAAGAATAAATAAAAACACTAAGAATTACCTGAAAAATTAAGCTGTTTAGATTTTAGTCTTTCTTTAGCAATTTTATTGGCCTGCTCCTCATATTCTTTTTGCTTCTCCAACTCTACAAATAAGTTATTAGAATTCATTAAATAAGTAATTAAAAATACATAAAATTGAGTAAAATTTTAGTAAATTTTAAAGGAAACATTAAGAAAAAACTTACCATTAGTTAAATTAATTGAGTTTTGTAATTTATTATTATATTGATTAAACACATCGTTGCGATAATTAACAAATTCATTAATTAACGAATCTTCTTTTGAAGTGTTTTTAATGAATTCAGAAGTTAAATTGAAAATATCGTTAAAAGTTGAAAGAAGGCTCGAGTTCTGGTCGAGATCCAGGAAATCATGTTCAAACCTAGAAAGTTTGTCCAACTTCTCCTTAATAGTATCCAAAACGCCATAGTGTGTTAATGTCATACTACTAGTAAAATATTAAAAAATTAATTAGTTTTCATAAATTGTTTATTTTGGTTACCATGAACACATGTTTATATTATTTGTTGCTACTAAAACACCATCATACACAATTTTTAAAATGATTTTCTTAAATTTTAGCTAAATTAGAAATTTTAAATTCATTTTAGATTTCTGTAAATTTATTTTAATAAATTGTAATTTAAAATATCAATTTTTAATAATTTAATGAATAATGTAGTATAGTATTAAAATTTCCTCCAAATCATTAAATTCTACTCATTTATTCCTATATAATATAATGTTATAATGAGCGGGAAAGATGTTGAAATAATTCAGAAATATGATGAATTAACTCCGCCTGGTTCTTCACCAGCTCAGAATCCTGACCGTCGTCGCAGAGGTTTATTTCCTTTTAAAAGGGTCCAATCTCAGGATGATACTTCCTGGTTTGACGTTTTTGGCTTTGGATCTCGTCGAATTCTTAATAATAATTTGAGTTATGGCTTAACTCTTGCTCTTCCACAATGTGATTGCCGTCGACTTTCAGCAAATCCAATCACTTTTAATGTTGAACAGGCTATTAAGGATAATCCCAACTTCAAAAAGCTCCCAAAGCAGGTTAAAGGTGAAAGATGCTCCCGCTTTCATCAGTGGTGGCTCAAGTGTTGTCAATCAGCGATTCTGAAACAGCAAGGAGTTTACTGGAATTTAATTCAGCTATTAGGTGTCAAAGCGGTTGTTAATTCTAAGGAAACTACTGTATCTGAGCTAGTACTAGGGAAGAGAATTACATTGGCAATTGAGCTGGATATTAAGCGTACATATCCATCATTAAGATTTTTTACTCGTTACGGGTATTTTTACTTTATTTTCGCCCACATATATGTATATATATAACCATATAAACTTTATATAATATTTGATATAGACGAAGCATGATGAGACGTATATTACTGGCATATGCCTTCTTTGATACTGAAGTCGGATACGTTCAGGGCTTGAATTTTATAGTTGCAAATTTGCTATGGCATTCAAGTGAAGAACAAGCATTCTGGGCACTTATATCAATGATGTATTTATATGATTTAAGATGCATGTTTTTACCGGTACCAAATCATATAGTTTATTTCTGACTTAAATTTAATTTTTTTATATCACACTAGTTATTTAATAAATTTAATTCTAATGTGTTGTTTAGGGACTGCCGGGAGTATTTAAAAGATGTGAGATACTCGAACATTGTATGATAAAATATATACCCAAATTACACGATCATCTGGTATTAAACACATCTATTTTACTATTTCTTTTACTCAAACTTTTACTTCGTTGGTTTAATTTCGGTTTTAGAAATCCGTTGGAGTCCATATACCAATGATAGCTTCTGATTGGTTCATGACATTATGCGCTAATTCTATACCTATAAAAGCTCTTGTACTGAGTTTACTAGTTTAAATTTAATTAACCTTAATTATTTAGTTATTACTATTGTTCAATGTTAAATTTATAGTTAACTGTTTAAATTTAGGGTCTGTTATGGGATTGTTTCTTTTCAGAGGGTTGGATTGCAATTTTTAGATTCATACTTTATCGTTTAAAACAATTTGAAGGTATTTTTGCTTAGTTTCTCATTACTAAATTCTATATTACACGCATTACCTTTTGATTAACTTAATTATTAGATTATTTGGTAACAATGACTGATATTGCTGATATTATGAAGGTCATAAAGTACGGAAACGCAAGTTTAACAGAGAAATGGCATCTAATAGAACTCATACCAGGTTACACACCATTTATGTGTATTATATTATTTAACCTATTTTATATTACTAATAACAATTTTCCACATTACATTTTTGTTTAGGATTTGGGGGAGTTAATCGCAGAAGAATAGAATTGATTAACGCAGCTTATTCTACTAATATAGATAATTTGACTAATGATCCTAACAAGAACAGTAATGATTGTGACTGGTTAGCCATTGTGGAGGCTTCTTTATTATGCAACTTTGAGTCAAATTTTATTGACGACTTGGAGCTTACTAATTCGGAAATTATGTACCACGATTTACCTGTAATTACTAACCAGGCACCTCATAAATTTCCTAATAATGGAGATTTGGTTGATAAATCAAGTGAATTAAGTGAGTTAGACGAGGCTATGAGGTCATGTGTGTCCTCAGAAAATTCAATGTACCTCAGCGATGATGAATCTTGTAATAAGCTCAACACTACTAATATCTCTGCCTCCACCAATTCTACTGCTGATAATACTGTTACTGCAGAGAATAATATGCCTAACTTACAAAATACTGAGGGTTCTGAAGAGAATATGAAACTTATAGAGCGTTTGAGCAAAGATAGTGGCATTCCCATGTTAAGTGACTCTTTGAAGATTTTATATGAGAATTCGTTAGGAGATATCGCACAGGATTTGGAAAAGCTTGCAATTTCTTTCCGTACCCAATTGGATGCAATTGGAGTTTCCAAAGCTTATCACCTTCACCTTAAGGCTTTACAGGATGAACTACCTAATAAATTATTTCAAACCTAATTTATCGCCTTTTTTTATATATTTTTTAAATTATTATATATTTATTTAAATAATGTATAATAAATAAGTGGCCGGGGTTCTGAAGTCCAATGGATTCGAACCCACGACCTAAATTTTTACTCAATAAACCACGCCATTCCTCAACTCAATCACAACTCAAAAGTTAAAATTTATTTTCAAAACCAAGATTACCCAAAACATGCACTGCTAATAAAATCTCTGTACACACATATAAAAACATTATGAGTAATCTGTTCATTTTAGTCTGATTAATAATAGATCTTGACATCACCAGATTGGTTCTTAATGAAGAAACTGTTTGAGGCAACACCCAGTGAGAATACACTTATCCAAGGGAACTTTGCATCTTCACCTGCTTTCCAAACAACTTTATTGCCCAGCATAACCTTCTTACATTCAGCACCAGTTTTGAATGTATGACTAAATGACATGTCAATAATATTAACGTCATAGTCAGTCCTCTTAAATGCTGTGTCACCTTCAGCGAGGAACTTCAGCTTGGTAACATCATGCCTATCTTTGGTGACATCCAGCCAGTCATCTTCTCTTTCTTGGAACAATCTGAACGTATCATTTGTAAGTAATATGACCAGATGATTAACTTCTTTGTACGGCTTGATCCTAACCAATGAGCCAAACAGATTATCTGTGGTATCCCAAACTTCATATTCACCTTCCTTAACTTTGCCGAACACATAATTAGTCTTCGGGGTGTATGTAACAACTCCATTCTCATCCTTATACTCAAATTCATCGGTACTTTGAGTCTTATCAATATCCAGAGTAACGGGTATGGGACCAGTGGGCGTGGCGGGAGCTGTGACTGCTGGAGCAACTTCTGTAACTGCAACAGGAGCAGTAACTGGAGTTACTGTGGTTGGAACAACAGGTTGAGTGGTGACAGGAGTTGTTACAGGTCTTATCCTGACTGGTTCTACCTTATCTGGAGTAGGAGCTGGTTCATAATTAATTTTCTTGTAATCACAACTATTCTTCACGGCATAGAAAATGTTTCCAACTGGATCAAAATCAAACCTCTTGATGGTCTTATAGGAACAACATTTGTTTTTGTCCCAAATAGTGTCTTTTCCGTACACGACGGTTTTACACTTCACTCCACAATCGAACTTGTAACTGAATGTGAAGCAGCTATAATGACCCATGATGGTAACTGAGTAGTCAGATGGACTGAGTTGATCATCACTCGGGCTATAGAACTTAAGTTTTGTTACATCACCCTTCTGATTGGTTATATCGGTCCATGACCCTCCTTCAGGCTGATGGAGCAATTTGAAATCGTCATTTTCAAGTATAACGATCACGTACTTGTTATTATCCTTAGTCTTAGTCCCAACCATGGTTCCGTACAGATTTTTGGCATTCCACACATCGGTATTGCCTTGTACAATTTTGTTGAAAAAGTGACCAGGCTTAACGGTGTATTTATGAAACTTATGACTTTTAGAATGCTCGAAATCACTGGTACTCTCAGTTTTGTCAATGTCAAGAGTAACAGGTTTGGTGGGAGAAATTGATAGTACAGGAGTTGTAACAGCAATAATTGGAGTATATATCTCGGGTTTGGTAATTTCTTTTGTATGGCCCTTAAGGCTTGCTACAATGAATTTGTTTTTAAGAAGATCCAGATAAAGACCTTTAGGATATCCAAACTCAGGATCCTCACTGTGGTTCCACATTAGCGCATTGTTGTTAGTAATCATCACACACTTGACACCGTCTTTAAACTCATAACCATATCTGCACTCATACACTATCGGATCGTAGTCATCCCTAGTCAACTCATGATACTTGGATGTACCTTCATCCAAGGCATACATCTTAACTCCGTGGAAGTTATATTTACTTTGAGTGATATCCATCCAAGACTTACCCTTACCACTCTTCTGAAGAAGCGCGTAGTTACCACTCTCAAGAAGAATTGATATGTGCTTCTCTTCCTTGAAAGCACCCATGAGAACTACCTTGAGACCATAGTCAATGTATATGTTTCCACGGATAGTAATAAATTTGGCCTTCCATATATCAAGGCCTTTCTTCACTATCTTTCTTATTTTCAAGTTGGCTTTAGGATTGAAGTGACCAAATCCTCTGGTTGATCTGTAGTCGAATTGATCATTATCCTTATTAATGTCAATGTCAAGAACAAAGAGAGTTTTTGAGACCCAAATATCATCTACTTTGTGGAAGTGCTCAACGAAACCATTGTTGAGAAATACGTTAACGTTCTTAATAGTTGATTCAACACCATAGACTACCACTTTGGTTGAGCAATGTCTATCAGTGTGTGCCTTCCAAAAAACAAAATCAAATTCATTAAGCATTACAGTGCTGAACATGTAACCAGGCTTTGCGGTGAAAGTCCTAGTTTCGCCATCATGGTGAAAGTCAAACTCAATGGTACTAGAGGTCTTATCGATGTAAAGGCGTATTTTGTTAGAAGACTTCTGCCACCAACCTTCGTGAGACCTCCCAAAATGTTCTATCTCACCGCTCAACAGATATATACTCACATTATTGGCACTTCTATCAGTAAAAACCTTTGAGGCATACTTAGTAGGATCTTTGGTTTCCCAAATAACAATCTCTGATTCACAGCACGTGGACCAGCAACAGGTGGTACTAGTCCTCTTGATAATCTGATAAAACATTGCATTACCCTTGGCGGTGAATATCTTGATATTCCTGTGATGATCGATATTGAAATCGAAGTTATCAGTACTGGCCTTCCCATTTAATTCTTCAGAAAAAGTAATACTTGGACATCAGAATCAATAGATTAATTTTGACTATAAAAAGACCATTTATAATTAACTATACCCCTAAAAGTAGCAGATAATATATATTTGAATAAAATTAATAGGGGATTTTATACACTATTTTACATGTTTATAGCCTAGGGATTGTACATACTGGTCAACTTTGTCCCAGAGTTCCTCCCTAGACACATCGGCATTTATTGTTAAACACTTTGAAGCTGCAGTGAAACATAAAACAACAGGCTCAGTTTGATCATGAAAAACTTTCAATCTGTTAGCCAACACACTTAAATTGTCATCCGATCTCTCTAATACTCAATAAAATATTGAATCAAATGAATATATGAGTAAAGTAATAACTAAGTAGAATAGATAAGTAAGGATAAAGAAAAATAAGAACTACTGGGGAAATGTACAGTACCAATCTCAGTAGTCCTCAGTTTGAGACGATCCTTTATAGTATCCTCAGAACAAACGAGACAAATAAGGTTAATAACCTCCACTATATCAGACATTTCCTTCACCCAACACTGAACATTGTCAAGATTACGAGGAAAACCATCAATTGTGACAACTGTTTTCCCCCAACCGAATGAATTTATCTTCTTCCTCATTAACGAAAGAGTTATATGCCCAGGAACAATATCACCTATAACTCAATAAAGGTACACATTTGAGAAATTTTAAAATTTTGGTGATTTTAGCGATTATTTTGAAAATTCTAATTATATGTAATTTTTCAAAGGAATATGGTAAATTGAAGTAAAATTAAGTAAGAAGTTGTAAAATTTTAGAATCCGGTCAAATAAACTTTGAATTACCTCTATCAATGTAAGATTTAATGAGGGATGAGTATTGTGAATTAGAATCTTCCATTTCTTCCCTAAGGCATTCGCCTGCGGAGATGTGCTTGAATCCGAACTTCTCTTGTAGTTTGTATGAAATGGTTGTCTTCCCAGAGGCAGGCATTCCCGCCAAAAACAACTGAAAAGTATCTTTACCCAGCTAAATATTATATATAAACTTACGATTTTTTGTTTTACACCTGCCTTAGAATTATCCATTCCATAAAATTATATATACAAATGTGTATAATATAATTATTATATTAATTAAATATTAGTCAAATTAAAAATATCAAATGAGCTGATTTTGTAACATTAATTATGGTTTTGTAATGGGGTGTAAAAATGATAATTATTTTATTAAATCGTCTAAAATGAATTATGGTGTTGTAAAATTTTTAATTATTATGTATAAAATATCTTAATGACCTGATTTTCGGAAAAGTTTGAAGATTGGAATTCCCTAACATGATTCTACAGGATTCTGATTCCAACGATTCCGTGAATAGTGTAAGTAATATTAATAGTATATTAGCTAGTGTGTAAGGCATAGTGATTTTAATTTGTTAGGAGGGGAATTGTAAGCATTTGAAGGATTTGTATGATCAATGCTTCAATAATTGGTTCAAAAACGATTTTCTTAAGGGCAATTTTAATGATAAATGTAAATTAAAACTCAGAGATTATAGATCTTGTTTAAAAGTAATTAATATGCAGTTTTTTATTATTATTTATGTCAAAGGATCAGAAATACACCTTTTCTTAATTTTATTTTCAAAAGTGTATTATTCCTTTTTCTAAATATCCCCAATAATAGTATTGATATAGGAATATTTTGAGAGTAAGGGGAATAACAAGTTAGTAGATTTATTGAAGAAGTTTGACTGAACTGATGTGTACTGATTTAAGGGAGAGATTTGATAAAGAAATTAAAGAATGGAATGAAATTAAAGTAATTATTAAAATTAATTTCAGAGCTCTAGAAATTTTATTACAGAAATTTCTTCTCTTCAATACTAGTCATAGTTCTAATAATTCGAATGAGGATTTAACTGACTACATATTCAATTCATACACTAACACTATCGAGGATATGGATGTAGAACTGGAAGGTTTAGATAAGATACATAAGGATACAAATGATGAAACAAATGAGAAAATTAATTATGATCTTGTAGAAGGATCGATTTTAATAAATTTATTAGCAATGAACAAACCAGATGTGATAAAAATATACTTACAAAAACAAAGTAATAAAATATTAGAAATAAAATGTGAAATAAAAAAATTATTAAAATCGTTTCAAGATAAAAATTTAAGAAAAATCGATAAAATATATGATGAATCTCAGGTACTATATAACCATCACAGGAATATTAATGCTGAGCCAGTTTCTACAGAACCAACTACTGTGATGGAGTTAATAAAATCAGTTGAATCACATTATAAAAATATAAAAAAAGAAATAAATGTAATAAATGAATTTTGTGTAAATTTAAATGTTTATCCAAAAGACGAAGATGAAATTAAAAAAAATCTACAATTCTTACAGAATCTTAATATTCTTTAATATAATCAGTATATAATTAGTGAAAATTAGTGTATAAAAAAATAGTTGTAAAATTTCCATAATTAGGCTCTGGGAAATCCCACAATCAATTGGTAAACCTTTCAATGAAATTAAAAAATCTTTAATAAATCAAATGTATATAATATAAATTTAAACAGAATTATTATACCCGAAATAGTAATCTAATATTGTTGGCCCAGAAAAATGTCGTTCGAGGAGAAGATTGATACAAATCTATATTCCAGACAAATTGGAACGTTTGGATTTGATATGATGGGTAAATTG
Source organism: Theileria sp. buffalo (assembly GCA_026724395.1). Lineage (NCBI taxonomy): Eukaryota > Apicomplexa > Aconoidasida > Piroplasmida > Theileriidae > Theileria > Theileria sp. buffalo. Next base: position 62,366 of record JAJHPJ010000001.1, on the reverse strand, counting down.
CAAAAACTTAATGTACTCATCATTGGTATGAAGTCTACAGGAATCGAAATAGGTACTACTCTACTCAATTTTCTATTTATTTTTTCTTTATTTTATAAATTTTATCATATATTTGTAAAATTTATCAAATTATTCTAATAATTGACTGTAGCTAAGAATTTGGCATTGATGGGTGTAGAATCAATAAAGATTTTCGATAATGATATAGTACAGAAAAGAGATTTGGGCGTAAATTACTTTGTAAGGGCTGGCAGTGTAGGGAAAGAGACCATCGGTTCAGCCTGTTTACATAATCTTAAGGATTTAAATAGAAATGTTGATATTAAAGTTATTAATACTGTTAATGAGGTATGTTTCATTTTATGAATGGCCCTTAATTGCCTCTCTCACTAGTTCATTCACAAGCCCTAATATATAATATTAATGCTTTTGTAGGAGTTAGTTTTGGAAAATGATGTAGTAGTATGCTGTGATCAGAAGATTGAAGTCTTGAAAAGTCTGAACAGAATTTGTAGATCTAACTCGGCTGGAAAACGAGTAGGCTTTATAGCCTGCGATACTTTCGGTATGATCGGCTCAGTTTTCGTTGATTTTGGTGATAATTTCATTTCTTTTGATCCTACCGGAACCGAGCTCAAAACTGGAATCATCGAATCAATAACCAACGTACGTTTTATGTGGTTTTTATAGATATTTATCTTTAAGAATTTTACATAGTTGTATGCTATTGGTGTAATTCTCTATATGTTTGGTACAGGATAAAGAAGGATTAGTAACCCTTATAACTGACGGAGTTATAGATTTTCAAACTGGAGATTATGTTAGATTTTCAGAAATTGAAGGCATGACTGAACTGAATAATAAAGAGCCAGTCCAGATTAAAGTTAATTCGAAAAATTCTTTCCTAATTGGGGATTTATCCCATTACTCCCCTCACACAAGGTATTACTCTAGATAATTATATTTAAGGGTCAATTTACACTAGTTACTATAATATTGGTGATTAGTTTTTTATAGTTTACTATACATTCGGTTATATGTTTGTAGTGGTGGCCTTGTTACCGAAGTTAGATATCCAAAGAAAATTGAGTTCCGCAGTTTTGAAGATTGTATCCTTAACCCTTCTAGTACTGGCTGTCTCTACACTATTGATTATAGCCTTGTGAATAGAGCAGAACAACTTCATTGGATTATAATGGGCTATAAACATGGAAATGGTGATCCGAAATCTACACTAACTAATGCCCAACTGATGAACTCCAACGCCAAGTCATGTGGAGTAGAGTCAGTTGAAGAGGAACTGTTCAAGAGTTTTATGTCACAAGTTAATTTCAAAGTCCCATCACTGGCTTCATTTATCGGTGGTATAGTAGCCCATGAGGTACTATTTGCTCTTATTTATTATTTTCCTATTAAGAATTTTAATACTAATGTTTTTTAGGTGATAAAATTCACTGGTAAATATCATCCTATTAATCAGTGGCTTTACGTTGATTTCTCATTACCGAAGGAGATGTTATCTGGTGACTTTTCAGGGAGAGGATTTGATGAACGTTACTTTGATCAAGTTTCACTTTGGGGATCAGATTTACAGAATAAATTACAGAATTCTAAGATTTTCATTGTAAGTCTGATGTTCAGATGACATGACTACATAGTCACATGAATTAAATATTAATGTGTGATTAGGTGGGAGCTGGAGCTTTGGGTTGTGAATTTTTGAAAAACTTTGCACTTTTGGGATGCGGATCACAGCCAGACGGTTTATTAACAATTACTGATAATGACAGGATTGAAGTTTCAAATATTTCACGCCAATTCCTTTTCCGCACAGTACGCACAAATTATATTAGTTTTACTAGTTAGAGTAAACGCTTAGAAAGTATTTAACGTAGTGAGTGCATCTGTATAATTTTTCAGAGACATGTTGGACTAGCTAAATCATCAGTGGCTTGCGAGTCTGCACTGGAAATCAACCCTTCGATTAAAGTGAAGCCACTTGAGATTCGAGTTGGTGAAGAAACTGAGGATATCTTTGATGAGCATTTCTGGTCTTCACTAAATATTGTCGTCAATGCTCTGGATAATGTACAGGTACTTTCTCCTATAAATATACTAATTAGTGTATTTCACTAATTACCATGATAAATAAGCTAACGATGGTATAGGCAAGACAGTATGTTGATGGTAGATGTGTGTGGTATGAAAAACCTCTGGTGGAGTCTGGAACATTAGGAACACTCGGAAATGTACAAGTGGTGATCCCACATGTGACTCAGAGTTATAGCGAGAGTCAAGACCCGCCAGAAACATCAATACCACTTTGTACACTTAAACACTTTCCATACCAAGTTGAACACACAATTGAGTGGGCGAGAGATGTATTTGAAGGACTTTTTACTCAAATTCCATTAGATATCAAGAAGATTAGACAAAATGATGAAGGTAAATTATTATAGTTTTATTAATATCTCAAGAATATTATAGTAACAATGGTTTAGGAGTTGCTGAAATTCCTTATGAAAGATTAGAACTGATATCTAAACTGCTTAAGTGCACACCTAAGGATGTAAAGGAGAACCTGTTGAGGATCTCCTCAGAGCTTTTCAATCTACACTTTGTAAACAATATTCAGCAGCTGTTGAACTCTTTTCCGAAGGATCACGTACTCTCAGATGGACAAAAGTTTTGGAGCCCACCGAAGAGACCACCAACACCACTCACATTCGATCTCAACGATAAGATTGTTCAGTTGTTCATACTCTCAACGACCAAGATTTTTGCATCAATGATGGTAATACTAATATACATATATAACTAATTAATTATTCACATACATATAATTAATAATTATTCAAATAGCTATTATAAAGTTATTGTTATACAATATGATAATTATTGTTAACTGGGTTTTAGAACATGGATGTTGATGTGGTAGAATCAGATGTGCTTTCACTAAGAGGACTCAGATTACCTGAATTCCAGCCCAGAGTCCTCAAACTATCGCAAGACAAACTTAACGTGGAAGTACAATCTGATACAACAACTGATAATGACCCGTTATTACATGAGATTGCACACTCTAATAGAACACTTGAAGCAGTGGAATTTGAAAAGGATGATGAGACGAATTACCACATAGAGTTTATCTGGTCAGCATCAGTGCTCAGATGCCGTAACTACGCAATAAAGGAATGTGATAAAATGAAGGCCAAATTAATAAGTGGAAAGATCATACCGGCAATAGCAACTACAACTGCAATGATTGGAGGCTTAGTGACCATAGAGTTCCTTAAGGCACTCTGTTATAGGAATCTTAAGATTGCTCACTATAGGAATGCGTTTGCATGCTTGGCTACACCAATTTGGCTTCAGTCTGAACCTCTGCCACCCATTCCGACAAAGGATAAGGATTACGATCCCGTAACTTGTGGACCAGTACGAGCCCTACCACCCAATTTCACTGTGTGGAATAAGTTAATAGTCCTGATTCCCAACGGGACTGTGAAACAGTTAATTGATTGGATAAGGAGCAAATTCAATATTGAGGTTATCATACTATCAGCAGGAAATTTGTGTATATATAATTCATTTCTACCGCAACACCGAAACGAAAGGTTGAATGCAGTTATTACTGAGGTATCATTTTTGTATTTTACACTAGTTAAATATAATTTATAAAGGTTTTAAGGGGTTAAAATGCCATCAATAGTGGTATTTTACCTTTTTAAAGAGGATTTATCCTAGTTATGTTCTGTTTACACACTCATGATGTTATTTTGTAGTTAGTGGAAAAGCTTGGAAAGAAAAAGATTGGAGTTGGATGTTCGCACCTCGTAATTGACGCCAGCTGTACTGACTCAGACGACGTCGATGTCGTTATCCCAACCATTAAATTCCAGTTCAAATAATTTTCTTGCATCTTTTCCCACCAATACACCACTATATATTATATATTTTCTTATAATGCCAGATTCACATGAATTCATACCAGAATCTGCCCTCAACAAAATCGGCGAGGGCAGTTTAGAAGCCCGTAAAAAAGGCCTTGTGGCAATTGACTCATCAGTAAGGAAGTTCATACAATCCTTAAATAGTGACACAATCAGCAATGAAGAAAAGGATTCCATACTTAATAACACTGTTAAATCATTTCTTGAGTTTGTTAAATATAAATTCCTGGATCAGCCTGATCCAAATTTTCGTATCGGAGGTTTAATGGCGATCGCTTGTACAGCTCTCTCACTTGATGTATATTCCTACACATATTAATTATTGTTATTCAATTTAATTAGAAATATCTTAAAATAATAGAAAATGGGTAACTTGATTGATTTAGAAATATTTATTGGAATTTTGTGAAAAGTTCATAAAGCTGGTGATTCTATCCTTCTACGACCAGGATAATAAAGTGAGATATTATTCCTGCGAGGTAATTTTTTATAATAATTTAGCTCAAATTAGCTGGTTTTTATCATAACTAGTGAGTGAGAGCACTCCCTTTTGAATGATATATAATTTCGATTTTACAGTCAATTTTAGTTATTATATAGAAAATTAGTAGTTTAAATTATGAAAATAGGCCTTATATAACATTGTGAAGAAGTGTAAAATGGAATCATTGCCTTGTATTGCTGAAATTTTCGATGGAATTTGCAAGGTAATAGACCAAATATATTTATAATCATTTGATTTTTGCTAAATGAAAATGATAAATTTGTGTAGTTGACATGCGATATTGATGAAGATGTGAAATATGCAACACAAATATTAAATAGACTTTTGTGTGATACAATCCTGGAGTTTGAAGAGGTCCCCCTGGACCTCATCACAGACATCTTGGCCAACCGCATTCTTGTTTTAAACCCACAAATAAGACAACTTATCGTAATTTTTTAGGCTTTTAGTTAATTTACAGCTTTATTTAATGTTAATTTGTATAAATTAATAGTAATAATTGATGTAGATTTCATGGATTGTAATGTTAAATTCTGTACCAAGTAATGTTAAAATCGATTAATTTTTGAATAGAAATTGATATGCTCGAGTATTTGCCTAAGGTGTTTCTAGGGGTTTCAAACATGTTAACAGATAATAACAAGTAATACAATAATTAAGATTAAACATCGATATAATAGTTAGTCATTAAAGTGGAATAAAAATATTCAAACCTATAAAAATTGTGTAGAGATGTGAGAAGCTCTGCAGAAATGTGTTTGAACGACTTTTTGATAAAGTTCAAGAAGAAATATTCAAAGAGTAATATGATATCTGAGGATTTTTTTAAGATATTACTGTTGAATTGTAAGAGGAGTGAACATGTGATAAAGCTATTGAACATTGTGTGGATTAGAGAAATATGTGCAATTCAGCCACAAATTATACATTTTAAAGGCTTCTTCCTACTTCTGGACTTTATAATCTCACAACTATCTGAGCCCAGTGAAGAACTTAACAAAATCGCAACCGAAGCCAACAATTTACTGTACCATAATGTCAGTGAGGTTAAATCAATCTCATACATTGAAAACATCCTTAAAGTGCTTGTTGATAAATTAGTCGACTCACAGAATGAACACGTTATACTGTCAATTCTAGATTGGTTCAGTCTAATATTACAGATTTGGTATCATTTTATTAGTTTATCAATGATTTACACAAGCTACCTAGTACTAGCTTTTTAATGGTGATAAATATTATTTGTATAGTCCTGAGAAGATGGATCCGATGTCTGAAAACTTATCAAAATCAGTGATCCAGTGTTTTAAACACCCACACTCACAGGTACTTTTAGATTTTTTAAACTCTTCAGATGATAATGGAGTCTACTCTGAGGACAATCTTCCTGCTTATCTCACTAGGTGATCGTCACTTACAACTGTTAGCCGGTGATTTGTTGAACCTATTCAAAACTGAAAAAAAACTTTTGGTAAATAAACAAATTTTACTTTTAACTCGATGTGTTTAGGAAGATAGTGGAAGAGTGATAGTGTTAAATTTATGTAAACAGTTGGGATTTGAACGATTTTACACCATTATCACCAATTCAATGAAGTTATCAAGTGTAAGATAATATCTTTCTTTTAGTCTATTATCTATGTAGTGTTGGAGTATATTATTTGTAGGATGAAGGATTTTTGTATGATATGGTACACTCGTTGAATTGGACACTATTAACCTCAACAGTACAGTAAAACACTAAAATAAAATTTTAGGAGGCGCAAGAATTCAGAACTGAACTGTTAACAGTAGAAAAAAGTAATCTTTCCGACCAACTTTTGGAAATTTGGTATTTTTACACTATTTCAAAATCTTTTAGGAGTTATAATTTATCATCAGCGTTGTCATTTTCTTTATTTATAGAAAAATATGATCTAGCACAAGATTTGTTACATAAAATGTATTTTTTATGCTTATTAAGTTAACCTTTTATAATTAGATAATTTACAGTTAATTGAGTGTTTTAGAAGTGGAATGAATTTAAAGTTGGACTTTTTAGTAAAGTTGGACCAGATAGTTCAGCTGATGGATACACATATATTTTTAAGGCTAAGACTACATTTGTTAAAGCCAGACATATATCCAAGCCTGTTGAATACGCTGCTAGGTACTTTATATTATATTTAGTGTTTTTAGGGATCTCGATGATCTTACCACAAAATGACACGAATCGTAAATTAATGAGAAGACTTAAAATATCTCAATTAACTCTACTTTCTAAACAATTACAAACTCAGAATGCTTGAGTTAATGTGTACTATACCTCATATACCATAGTGTATAGTGTATATAGTATATTGTATATTGTATAATATATATAGTACAATGTATACGGTATATATTGTATAGTATAATATATATATAGTGTATAGTATATTTTAGTATATTATTTTCCACATCTTCGAATAGTATTTGCAAATTGATTAATACAATTCACAATATGCATAGTTTTAAACCCGAAGACTTGGTAAATTTCAGCCTCTGAAAGGAACCAAGGCTGAACTCCTGAAGGCCCAAATGCATTAACAACTGTCATTCCACCTGTAAACATACTGCCAAGTCTTATTACAAATGCAGATTTCAATAGTTCCTTATCAAACTTGATGTTTCTAATCCTTATCTTGGATAATATAGGCTTTAGTAAAGTGTTAAACTTATTTAAAATTAGAGTGTATATATAGTTGAAAATAAAGATAATTAGGTCAAAAAAGGTCAGACGTATTGAAATTAGTAAATCAGGTAATGATAAAGTAACATCATTAAAAGTACACAAGGCCTTTTGAATATCTGGATGTGTAATAGAGGACTCATCAGGAACTTGATACTCTAAGATAATTTTACCTTTTTTTGATTTCTCCCTAATCCAAGTTGGATTAGAGTTTGTAGATTTGGGTTTTGGAGTTAATTTTAAAAGTTTCGAATGAGAATGTGTGTTGTCAATAAACACAAGAGTTAACCCCTTTTGACTTTTATCAACGGAGTCATTTTTAGTTGAGATAAATAAATCATTGTTAACCTTGTTAATATAGTATATAAGTGTGTTATATGTATTGCGGGATTCATCTAAATCTTCAGCAAGATAAGAATTTTCCACCAAACACAATTCTGTTAAAGCTTTGAAATCCAACCTTTTATTACTACAGTCTTTGTATTTTACTGATAAATATCGGTTAAAGTAACCATCTGCGTTGAAAATTGTCAAGTTTAGAATGCGATTATCCAACAATACTCCTGCGATTCGGAACAACTCTACTTCTAATTTGGCTAGAGAAGTATACAACAATAGACACTTGTTAAGAACTAAAAGTACATGTTTCGGCAAGTTTTTCTCCAACTCCTTTCTACTCGGAGTTTTCATTATTTAACCGCATTTTTATTTATTTTATATGAAATTTCTATCTTCTTGATTTATTTGCACAAATTAAATTTTGTGTAAAAATTCAACGAAATTTTAGCAGATAAATAAAATTTAGAAATATTGAGTAGATAAGAGTTTAGTAATGTTTGATTGAGAAAATTATAGTGTGTAATGATTCCACATATATTTGATTAAACAATTATTATTTATTGTGTATTTATAGTAGATGTGTTATAATAATTATATGTAATGTTTTATTATGAGGATTAGTCCTATAATATGTTGGTTGTTTAGGACTCCTATAGTTTATTCGTACAAACCGTATCCTTCTAGTATAAAATTGAGATCTAATATTACAATGGAGAGAGGAAATGAAGATTTCGGTGGAATTAAGCCTAAATTTATCGATATTGGAGCGAATCTAACTGATTCTCGTTATCAAGGTTATTATAATGGCTCTCGTAAACATGATCCTGATCTCAATAGGTAAATAATTCATGAATTTTACTATTTATCTTCATATACAGTCGTTGGTAAAACTATGTTATAGTGTATTGGAGAGATCCAAAAGCGTTGGGATGGAAAAAATAATAATTACTGCCGGATGTTTGGAGGAAGTTCATCAAGCTTTGGACCTGTGCAACACTTATGGTAACAACTTTATTCATAATATTTGTAGATAAGGAGTGTAAATATTTGTTTACGACTGTTGGCGTACATCCAACACGTTGTAATGAATTTGTTAAAAATAAATATAATAAAACTGAAACGGAGTATTTGGAAGCACTCGATAACTTAATTACCCAGAATAGAGATAGAGTTGTAGCAATTGGTGAATTAGGACTTGATTACGACCGTTTAAACTTTTGCAATAAACAAACACAAAACAAGTATTAAATTATAATTATCCCTTTATTATATTGTGTATACATAAGTTTTTTAATGTGTAAATGAATTTTCAGGTATTTTGAGTATCAGTTGGAATTATCAAGAAGGCATAAATTACCTTTATTTTTACATATGAGAGAAGCAACTGCCGATTTTATGGGTACACCATTCTTAGATATATCTATATATAATATACTATTATATCCTTTATATACTCCCTGGTAATATACGACCACAGATATATTGAGAAGAAATAGAGATAAATGGGAGTCCGGTGTGGTTCATAGTTTTACATCAGACTTAAACTCTCTTCAAACTGTACTAAATGAAGATCTTTTCATTGGTATTAATGGTTGTTCATTAAAAACGGAATCGAACCTACAAACTGTTAAACACATTCCTCTAAACAAACTACTCTTAGAAACAGGTAACGCAGATATTATTAAATTTGTGTAGATTCACCGTGGTGTGGTATCAAGAGTACACATTCCAGTAGTAAATACGTGAAGACTAAATTCAATACAGTTAAGAGACCAGAGCAAATGACATCAGAAACAGTTCTCACTATAAGAACGGAACCTTGTCATATACTAAATGTGGCAGAAGTTGTACACCAGTTAATTGATCCAAATATGAATTTCACACAATTTACCAACCAGTATGCTTCTACTTAGTATATAGTTAGGGATAAATTTGAGATTATACCAATTATCTTATGTTAGTGTATTTTACTAAATATGTAAATATTAACTGATTTGTATTTAGGATTTATGAGAATACACTAAAGTTGTTTAATAAACTGAAATAACTGAAGTTGCTGAAAATTCTTGTGATTCCAGGATTTTTTAAGTTTAAAAAACTGTAAATTTAATTTTTTATTATTTTTTAATCTTATTTTTTTAAATATTAGTAGCCATTATGGATCGGAATGTAGTGTCGTTTATTTTTTACCTAATTTTATAAAATTGTTTTTGTTTTTTTAAATAAATGTAAAATTATGTAAATTAACAAATGAATTTAATTTTAACTTAAAATAACCTAAATGTGTGAAAATAATGAGAATTTAAATATAACTTATTATTATTAGGTGTGTAATAAATGGCTAGAAAAGCTTCAGAGAAGGGAAGAATCGACGTTATTGTGCGGAAACGGCCCTTGAGTCAGCAGGAAATTTCAAGAGGTGATAAAGATATTGTTCTCTGCAATTACGATTCAGCAATTATTCGTGAATTTAAGTATTTTCAACAAAGTTTATTTAGTTATATTATTAAAGTGGAATTTTACCGATTTTACTTTAATTCTAGTAGTTAATGTTATTTTCTACATTGCTTTAACAACACCCATGGATAATTTTGTTTAGATATAAAATTGACGGTACAAGTTTTATAGAAGAACACGAATTTAAAGTTGATAGGTTTTATGATGAAAAGGCTGACAATGAGCTTATTTACAACGAGTATGTAAAGCCTTTGGTTGAATCGGCCTTCAGAGAGGGTAAAACCTGTTCTTGCTTCACCTATGGTCAAACAGGAAGTGGTAAAACATACACGATGATAGGTTCCAAGATAGACAGCTGTAACCAATCCAATAGTAAAAATGTGGGTGCCATTGGTATCTATGAATATGCCGCAAATGATATTTACGAAATATCAAAGGAACCTCAATTCAATGGTAAAGTTGACGTTGTTGTCAGCTTCTATGAGATTTACTGCGGTAAATTATATGATTTATTACAGAACAGGTAATTCAATAGTATATATTTATTTAAATATATATTATTTACATATTTTAGAAAGTTATTGGAATCTTTGGATAATGGAAGGAACGAAGTTGTAATAAAGGACTTGTGTGAACGAGTTGTTAGTTCTAAGGAGGAGCTCGTTGACTCAATGTTGGAGGCTTTAAATTTGAGGAAAATCGGTCAAAATTCACAAAATGACCGTTCTTCAAGATCTCACGCACTTTTAAGGATTGAACTTAGGCATACAAATAACACAATAGGTTTTTCTATTCTCACTACCGACATATAGTTATACATTTTCTCTAGGGTAAAATAGAAAATTACCCCAAGTTACTCAATGGCGTTAAATTGGAAATCTTATTATACCTTTTAGGACCCTAGTTAAAAGTTATACTGTTGAATATATTCTAGTAGGTAGTATGTTATTTGTTGATTTGGCTGGAAGTGAAAGAGCAGCTGATTCTGTGTCGATGTGTAGACAAGTTCAAATTGATGGAGCAGGGATTAACCGGTCCCTACTAGCCCTCAAGGAATGCATCAGGGCAATGGACCTCGATAGGATCCATATTCCCTTCAGGAACAGTGAACTCACAAAGGTGCTCAGAGATGTATTCATGGGTGACAGTAGAAATGTCATGATTGCTAACATTTGTCCTTCATTTCAATCTTGTGAACAGACTCTCAACACGCTAAGATACGCCACGAAAGTTAAGGCTTTCAAATCCAATTCCCTCAATAGTTCTATGAGCTTAAATTCCCTTAATACTATTAACACCAATAATTATAGTTCTAAGGACACAATTAAAGAGCATAGTATCAGTAAGGGAACAAGCATAAATAGTAGAAATTCAAAGCGGAGTTCACCAATGAGTTACGAACCTAGACTTTCAAATGACAAAATGGATCTAGACCCTCTCAATTCTGTTAATACTGCACACACTACTCTTAACACCATCAGTAATAGTGATACCAGCAATTACAGTAGTAAGGATACCAATAATTACAGTAGTAAGGATACCAACAATTACAGCAGTAAGGATGCCAACAGTTATAGTAGTAAGGATACGATTGTTAAAGATAGTCCTAGTACCAATGTTATTGATGAAATAGTTGAAAGGGTTAATGGAATGTTGAAATCGCAGAATGACGAAACGATTAAAGAATTGCAAATCATATTAAATTCGATACAGCTGAATAATACCAACAGTCATATTTTTAAATTTCTTACTGGTTCAAACAGCCCTAACGCCAACAATCCCAACAGCAGTGTAATAAAACTTTATAAAGTGTACAATAGTTTAATGTTGGCTCTGAATAATAATGTAAACAGTGTCGAAGATGTAAAGGATAGACTTAAAATTAACTTTAAACTTTTACTATACCTAAAACAACTCCTGGATCGTCGTCCCACCTGACTACTCTGTTAACAACTTTGTTAATATATTCAACCCAGTATTATTCTCATCTAAACATACTTAAATTGTATCTAGTCTATACCTGTAAGAGTCTTTTTAGCTTCATTAATAATATTAATATTTACAGTATTCTTAAAATCGTTAATTAACTCAGTTTGGTTTTGGAGTTGGAACGACTCCAGTAAATCGATCAGTAAAAAAACTGCTTTTGAACCCAAAACTCGGTCTACATCCGATTTTACAAACTCCCATAACCTTTCATTTACTTTAAACTCCTTAAACTCCTCACTTATTTTATTTTTACACTTCACCATACTCTGATAAAGTCTTATCACTAGCCTAAACCGTAATATTATTTTCTGTTAAACTTACTGGTTATCTAAAAATTCAGATAAATTTTCACTAAAAAGTGTTAAAACTGAGTCCAAAAGGTTAGAATCCTTTGAAACTTTCAGAGTGTGTAATAAAACTTGACTGCAATGCTTGTCAAGTAGACAGGTTTTCAAGTCTGAATCCTTGAAAAATTCAACCAATTTAGGTACTAACTCCTTCTGTAATTCCTCCTTCCTTACTTTATCTTCCTTCAGCCTATTCACATTATAAACAGGATATTTATATTTGATGTTGTTTAAGTATATTTTAAATATTGTTTTAATTAGTTAGTTACGTGTTTGGAGATGTTATATCAACAGTATTTAACAAATTTAGGACAAATTTGGTTGAATTAGCGTCAAAGAGAAGACGGTTTAAATCTTCTAGTAGAGGCTCAACTAGGTATTGAAATAAGACTTTAGTGTCATCCGTTAGATTTACTAATTTAATCAAAAAGTGTACATTAATCTTGTTATATACAGCTTCAGGAAAATCACGTTTTAAACTCTTGATAATGTGCTTCTTAATCTTAGCGTTTGCGTAGTCGATTAGTGATAGCATTGAGTTGTTACCGCTTCTGGTAGACAAAAGCTGACCATAAATTTTATGTAGCTGCGATACCAATTCAGTCTTATCCTCTATCAAATTCACGTATACAAACAGTATGTCATGGGATAGACTTGAGATCATCAATTCCTTCTCAGCCAACTTTGTAATTACAGAATTCATCTTTTCTACACAAAAGTATAAATATGTAAGTATATAGTTAAGGTGAGTTAACCCTTAAAGGATATAATTTCACCTTAAATTCGAAAAATAAAATAAAACTATTTATAAAGTACCTAAGCAGGACGACTTTGAAGATGATGATGAAATAAGTTGAATTAACTGATTGATTGAATTAACTTCCTTAGCTTTCCTAGTGTCATCATTATCCAAGTAAAAGGAGTTAGAAAATGTGTAAAGTTGTAGAACTGAAATCTGCTCTTTAGGTCTAAGTTTTGAGTAGATTATGTCCATAACATCTGAGGAGAATCTACTGAAAATCAAGTTCTTCTGCTTCTCGTTGAAGAAGGAATTCCTCAGAAACTGCTTAACCTCAGAATTGCAATAGTGGAACAGCTTTATAAGGAATTTACTGCTGTGTGCATTGAGGTTAGTGAGGTTAAGGCCGTCCCTGAACCTCTGAGAAATAGAGGCTCTAACATCAGAGTCGCCATACTTTAAACATGCCTGTAGTATTCTCGACACATTCTTCTTATTAATTGCCTAATCAATATTAACTGTATGAAAAGTTACTTCTGAGAAATTTATTGGTAAATCTTTCAACAAAGAATCTATGATTTCTTTCGATTTTATGGAATCTTTATGATTTAAAAGTAATAAAGAATATGACTTCTAAAAATTATTATACATAATTAAAAATTACGTTTAATCTCTTTTTATATTCCAACTTAGATTCTTTCAATTTATTATTTTTTTTAAGAGTTTTATTGACTTTATTAGGTTGATTGTTGTTTTTCAATTTATTTTTAGGGACTTTATTGTTATGTTTTAGGGTTTTCTTAAATTTTTTACTTTTATCATTTTTAGAAACTTTCGATTTTTTAGATTTACTCTTACTATTTTGATCTTTCTTCTTCATTTTGACACGATTTTATATATTTACTTGAAATAACATTTACGGATTACAATAATATACAAGTAACTGATTTTTATAATAAAAATTTTACAAATTTAATCTACATTAAATCATACATAAAAATTTATTGGAAATCTCCTATTTTTGTTATTTTTTTATCCCACAACATACTTTATGGGAAATATACTCAAATATTATACAAATTATTATAGTAATATTTTGTTGGTTTTTATTTATTTAATTTTTGTTTAAACTATTGATGTGATAATATTAAAATTTGTGTTTGATTGAAAATATTCAATGTGTAAAATTAATGTATAATATTTTTATTTTGTATATTATTGATGTGTGACTCGACGTTGGATTTGTCTCGTTTATCTCCTTTAGAGAAACATATAAACGACAAGAAGCTTGCAATTGACCTTCTCAAGATCTCTGATAACTCTTATGTCGGATTCAGAGAAGATGAATTAAACCAATTGACAACTTTTTTAACAAAGTAAATTTTATTATTCAATTTTCCTATTTCTATACAATTATAAGATTTTTTGGAAAAATTGGTAATCCTGCTGCAGGTGTATTGAGGGTAAGAAGGGTGGTGGAATGTTTATATTTGGTCTGTGTGGAACTGGTAAAACCACAACAGTTGAGTATGCTCTTAAAAATGTAACTTCTGATAAGAGAGGAGTTAAAAGTGCGTTTTTGAAGGGTAGTAACTACACCTCTATGAAGTCCTTCAAGAATGATTTTTACCAGAAAGTGCTTGGTTTCTCAGCTGAAAAGGCCCTGAAAACTCTAAATTTAGCCTCCCAGGGTCGAGTTCAAGATTATTCCAAGTTCTGTGATCATCTCATTCAGAACTTTAAGTCACAAAAATCTCTGAAGTATCTTAGTATTAACACTATATTAGTTATTTATAGCATGCACAATACTCTATTATACTCCATGCTGTAGTATATATAATGGTATAGAATATGTTTAATTGATGAAGTGGATTATTTGAGTACCTTTTTTTCAAATTTTAAGAGCTACGACAAGTCAAATTGGCTAGTTCAGGCTCTTTTCAAAGCTTCGTGTTCCCCCAATAGTAAGGTTGTAGTACTGGCGATCTCAAATAACTTGGAGTTTGCCAGTAAGATCAAGACCGAGAACTGTGAACGGATGTTATTTAAGCCATATAATGAGGACCAAATGGTTAATATTGTCATGGGAAAATTGAAGTCACTCAATGAAAATTCACAAGTTCTGAATAAAACTTCTTTGTTATTAATTGCACGACGTGTTGCAAACACTTCTGGCGATTGTAGAACTTATCTGGACTCCTTCATGTTACTAATAGTTATTAGTATTACATATAGTTACCTATAATTATCTATAATAGTGCGGTATATAGTCTATATAATGTTGTAGAAGGGCATTGTCTAATAGTTTAAGTGAGATTGAGAAAGATTATGAACCAGTTGAATCATTCGCATCAGCTGACACTACTGTGGGACCAGACTCTTTTTCAAGTTCAGAACTAACAGATCAAGTTGACACTAACGAAGAATTTAAGACTCCAACTAGGAATTATAATATTCTAGGTATTAATGATACTGAGTTAATTCTTTCAGTTTTATTGGTTATTTATTATTCACCTGTATTAATGATTGGTTATAGATATGTCAAAGTACAATGTTGGAAGTAGAGAAATCGGTGTAGTAACACCAACATTATCTCTCAATAAGAGTCAGCAATTGAAAAATCAACTGTCAGATTTACCAATTTTCCAACTCCTTCTCTTACTTGCGATTTGTAAATCCTCTATTATTCTTAAACAAACAATTTCTAAAACTGATTCTAAGGTATTTTCCATCTAGTTATCACCAACACTCAAAGTAATCAAGTTTAAATCACTAGATATACACTATATTATGGCGTATTAGAAATACTTTCTTGAGCTGGCTGAAAAATTGAAACTTGACCATGTGGATGCTGAGAACTTTTGTAACTCAGAATTTGAAAACAGTTTAGAAAACTTTAAACAGATGAACTTTATCTCTAAAAAAGGTATTTCTTTTGCTTATTTGTTACTAAAAATGAATTTAATTACTCTATTCATAATACCTGCACTCAAATATTGGGTAGAAATGGTGTTTAAAACTGACGTAAAGAATTTGGCACGGCTGGTACTAGACTCTTCAGCTGCCTTTATGGATTTGGACTTTGATTTGGATATCTGTGACCCGAACCTAATGTTAACTAAGAGATATAGTAATTTAACCAAATCATTTAAATTACAATTTAAAAACAAAAGACCAAGAAAGAATTTATGGTGGTGTCACTAATTTCCTAATCTTGTTCTACATATTATTTACTTAAACATTGAGTATTTGTATTATGTTCTTCAGCATCATAGTGTTGTAATGAGTACAGTGAGATGAAGTCCAATTTCTTGGGTTTAATTGGTTTAAATTTCTCAGGATTAACCTCAATTGGGTCATCATGGATCTCATCAATTGACATAAAAGGTGTTATTAAGTTACTGTTGTGTTCCTCAATGAGCATCTTTTCCACGTCCTAAACCATTTTAAGCATTTTTAAAATAATTGTAACATAATTGTCACATAAATTCTAACCTTGTCAGTCAATTTCATCACATCTTCAGGATCCTTTAGTAGTAATTGCCGTTTCAAGTTATGTCTTCTAACCCTATTCAGCCTGAGTAATATATTAGTCATAATTTAATATGTATATAACTATGTAACTAGTGATAGAATAGTAAATCGAAATACTTGATAGAAGTTTGAAAAATCATTTTAGTGAAGTTTTGCCAAAGTAGTTTGGGTGGTTCACAGCCTATTTCTTCAAGCTCAAAATATGAATTTATTAAATTCTATGCCAATATAACTTGTGTAAAATGATTGTACCTCGTTCATTCTAATGACTGCAGGATGAATTAAAGCTCGTTTCATCTCCTCAATTACTAAATAGCACTAAAACGCATTAATGAATTGAGTGTGTTTGGAAAGTACATTTTCGACAGCGACGTAAGGGTTTAAGATAAAGTAATGGGCCTTTAAAGTATAAGTTACTTCATCATTGTTGAGGCCTTTTTCTCTAAAAATACATTAACTAATTCACAAAAATTCAGAAAGTTTATAGTAATGTGTAGAATAGACACCTCATCAACTGAAGAGTTTGGTTAAATTCGTCCCACTTCTTAGAAGTAAGTAGACTCCAAAGTTTGTGGTAATAAGTTTGCTTGATTTTCCAAACAGGCCTCCTGCGAGTAACATGAGTTGTGGTGAGTGTGGAAAAATTCCTGAAAAAATTCCCAGAAATCACTTTACAAATCATTATAAATACATTTTTATAATATTTATATAATTTACAAAATTATAATTATAAAATAATTGTCTGTATATTTAGTATGTAGTGTTGAATATTCTTGTTGATGAAATTGTTGAAATGTGTAGCATTTCTGAATGTTTTAGACCTAGTTACTGGTGGAAAGAACAAGAATCTATTAACTGATGAGATTGAGGTTTTTAAAAAAATTAACAATAAACTTAATGAGAACCGTATGTTGAAACACATTTACACATTTCATGTTCAGGTTCTGAAAGTTATGAAAACTTCTGGGATTCTGTCGACAATTCATTTGCTAAGATCAATTTAACCTTAAATATTGATCCTTCTTCAAATGTTTTGGACAAATATTTGAATTTGTGTACCTTAATGCAGAAGGTGACTTGGGGAAATAAGATTTTTATTAAGAAAATTAGTTCAGAGGAATCCAAAAATATCGCAAATTCCTATGATTTAACACAAAATGGTGACTGTATTTTACTAATTGATGATATTCCTAAAGGTATTTTTACCTTTATTCTATCCATTATTCACCTATACTTCACCTTAACGAACCTATTATATATATATGTTACGTATGTATATTATTAATGTTATTGTTTAGTTAAAGAGGTAAACGAGAAGAGTAATTTAGATTTCCCTTTTGATGATAAGAATATAATTTCACGAGTTTTGAACAAGTATAGGATTCAGGATGAGAATTATATAGTTCTGACTAGGAAGTCTGTTCCTATAGGTTCTGGTTTAGGTGGCGGTTCTTCGGATGCTGCTGCGGTTTTGAACCGTTTATTTACAAACATAAAGTTTGGACTTGCCAATATCGGTTCAGATTTGCCTTTTTTAGCCTCAGAATGTACTATTTATATATTTAACTACTTAACATAGTTGTCCACATCTTATAAAATATAGTTTATAATGGAGTTTAGGTAACTTGGCTAGTGTGTTTGGTATAGGTGATAAGATGTATGAATATTATACCAGGGGCTTATATTCAGGATGGGTATACCTGTTAATACCGTATGAAAGTGTATCAACTAAATCAGTTTATAAGAAGGCTAGAGAATTAATTGCTTCTGGGAAACTACCCAAATGTGATTTTCACACAGTAATTATGAATTCTGTTAGTCTAATCAAGAAAATTAACCCTCTTGATAAAGATAATAATTTTTTTAAGTACTATAAAGTTAACAATGACTTGGAAAAGTGCACAACAAATCCAACAGTAAAGAAGTTACAGAAGGTTCTAAAGAGAAGATTTAAAAGGAACAAGTTTTCCATGAGCGGCAGTGGTTCTTCATTTTTTGTTTTCTCAGATAATGACTCCGATGTAACATCTGTTAGAGATTCCTATAAAGAACCTCTAATCATTGTTAAAACTAAGTTTAAACAGGATAACAACTCTCATGAATTTCATTATCTATATTCTACACACTACTAATATGTATAGTAGTATGAGTATTATACTATGTATAAAATAAAATATATGGTATAAAATTAGGTAATTTCAGTGCCAACGGTAGTTGTAATATCACTATTAACAGTTTCGGTAGTGGGTTCTGGATCCCTAAAAACATTTAAATTAATAATAAATACTTTTTCTTGAGATTAGCGTAGCCTGCAAATAACTTCGGGTTGTCAATATTAAGGTGAAATCTCCTGGCGGCCTCAACGATTCCAAGTCTTTTAATTGTTTTAAGCCCACGCATTGTAATCCTAAGCCTCACAAAGTACTTCTTTAAAGGATGCCAAATCCTTTTCCAACGTAAATTTAACTTCTGAGGCTTACGAGTTTTTACCCCTGAATGGCTTATCTGCATCGCCTTTGTATTATCCATCTTCCCCAATAACATACATCTAACAATATATATAAACAAATTAAAATATTAACAATAAATTCATATATAAAAAGTCTAAGAGATACCTTCGATGAGGAAGAACAATAGGTTTCGCAGGTAATTTAGTACGTTTACAAAGTCTAGGAACTCCGCCTCCTCTACCGACTATTCTGTGATGCCGAACTTGACTCGACTTTGGTTTCCTGTGGAATTTTTTACCCTAAAGTATGTTTAATCAAGTTCCAAAACTAATGTGTAGAATCATAAATTTAGTTAAAAAATAGTATAAATAGTTTATAATAGGAAAATAGTAATATAACTTACAAACATAGCTTCTTTGTGTCTTTTTTCAGAATATAGAACAAATTCGTGAACATTTCCAACTATAAGTAATGAATTAAAAATTTTTAATCAATATAAATACGATTATGTATGTTTATGTTAAATTAATAAAAAAGAAAATTATTACCATTTTGATACAAATTGATATTATTTGGGAATTTAAAAGAAGAAATGCGATAGATTTGAAAAAGAACGATAAAATGTGAGATGAGACATTTTGATGTTAAGAACATCACATGAAAGAATCATCATAAAATTTTGAAAAAATCAGTTAAATAGTACAAATAATTATAAAAATTATCAATGTGTGTAATAATAGTAAACATTTATATAATATAATGAATAAAATGGTTGGTATTGGGTATTGGAAGGTCAAGATAGAAATTTGAATAAATAACCAAATTTAAGTATTGAAAATTAAAGTTAATATCAAAATTAAATTACAAATACGTTTTATATATAATAAAAAAATGTGTAAGAGCGATACTAATTGTGATATCACAGTTTCGAAAGCTTCACTAAAATTAAAATTATTTTAAACTAAATTGTAATATATATTAAAGTAAAATGTTTAAAATAATCGAATTTAATAAAAAAATAATGGAATTTTGAGAAGGGTGGCAACATTAGTTATTGGTTTTTTTTCCTTAGTATGAGGCTATTGTTGGGATTGGTTCAC
The DNA here is from genome assembly GCA_026724395.1 of Theileria sp. buffalo. Taxonomy (NCBI): domain Eukaryota; phylum Apicomplexa; class Aconoidasida; order Piroplasmida; family Theileriidae; genus Theileria; species Theileria sp. buffalo. Next base: position 42,243 of record JAJHPJ010000001.1, on the reverse strand, counting down.
AACGCGAAATTATACCAAAAATACGATTTTGTTACTCACGCTTTTGACAACTTTGGTTTTTTAAAATAAGCTGTTTTTTTGGATTTAATCAATTTTTCCATAAACGTTACTTTTCAATTTATATCAATCACTTAATATAACCATGCCTCAATCCAAAAAAGTTACACTCTAGTCTATTTACTGTTAAATCCAATATACTTTAGTTAATATAATAATTATTATTAAATCATAATTAATGATAATTTTTTAGTTTGCTTTCCCTAAAAACTCGCATTTGAAGCTTTCTGAATTGAACACAAAGAATTTGTTGCTTCTTTTGCTCGTTACTGATGCTTGTCTTGTCTTGGCTGGGTTTGTGGGTTTTACTGTGATCACCCGTGTTTTCGGCAATTTCTCATTTAGTGCTTTCAAATCGGTGGTCTTTGACGTCAACGTTCTGCTTGGAAAGAAATGCCCATTCACCGGCCTTAGGACCATGCCTAACCTTTCTTTACCATCTGTTTATGCTGTTCTTGTTTTCTACGCACTTCTTGTTCCTTTCGGACTATTCTTCAACTTGTATGTTTACAACTTAATTATAGTTATTAACAAATATTTAATTTTATAAACGTTGATCACAATTATCTATTTGTTATCTACAACTCTCAATTATTTTCTAATAAATTTTCAGCTTACTTCTAAAGCATGCCTTGAGGAATAAGAAAAAAATGCACTAATTTATTATTTTTTCATTACATATTATGTATGGTAATAATAGTATATTAAACTTTAGCTTTTCTGCGTTCACCACGATTAAGTGCGTGGAAGCCGTTCTTAATTGGATTAACCGATCTGTTAGCTCCGCAGGCTTCACAATGCTGAGTAAATAGCCTTGCTCGACAATCTCTTTCCATAGTAGTATTCGGGCTTTTACACATTGAGCACGTTACATACTCAGCTATAAAATTTTTATATATACATAAGTAAATAAAATAAATGTATAGGAATATAGGAATAACTATGTAAATTATAGAGATACTGATATATTTCCTTAAAAGACTTTCGATATTTTTTGGTCCATACTTTCCTTTTAATACTAATTGCCCATCACCGGCAATTGAGCCTTCAGTTCCTAGTTCAGCTAATACGAATTGATGAACATGATCCATGCTTCTTCCCATTCTAAAAACACAGTTGAATAAAATAAAACTTGAAGTAAAATAAATGATAAAAGTAAATAAACTAAATTAAGTGAATAGATTGTATAAAAAAGTACATTGAGCAGATATCTCGAAAATTAATCCATGCAACTTTCTTTGAGCCAACTCTGACAACTTGAGGTGGCTTTATCGTGTATCTCTTGCTTCCGCTCAGGTCAGGATTATTAGCATTAATCATAGATTGTATCCTTGCAAGCAACTATACAACCCATTAGTAAAAATTGTAAAAATAAAATAAATTTTATTTATTTAATACCTCTTCATATGGGTAAACGTGACCTTTAACGAAAACTTGCCCAGTTCCATCAATTATCTCATTTTTAGGAGAATCTGCAGAATATATAAAACTTTATATAATTTAATTCTTTAAATAACTGAAAGAGAATAAAACATACCTCCTGCATCAACTGTTCTTTTTTTCTTCTTTTCACCAAAATTAAACTTTGGAGGAGAATCTTTTGCATCTGAGAATTTGTTAAAATTCAATCGTAAAAAATAATTAGATATGGCCACACCAGTAGGTTTCGGATCCTGAGATTCTGGTTTCAAACCCATATTATTTAATTTATCTGTAACTTCCTCCTCTGTAGAGTCTTTGGGAGACTTCTAAAAAGTTTTTGAAAGATAACTGCAAAATACCTCAGATGTGACATCACTCAATTTTCCCATTAAAATTTGTATTAAAATAAAAATTAACCACTAGGAAATTTTCGTGAAGTTATAAAAAAATATAATTATTGTTTTTTTTAGTTGGAAAATAAATACTAAGTAAAAGAATAGAAGGGTGGGGAGAATTTATGGAACAAATGTGTAAATCAATTAAATACTAAATTATAAACTTTAGATCAATTATACAATTGCGATATAGATCACAGTGAGAGTGTTTTCAGAGATTCCGTTACCTAAACGACCATTAATTACATTAATCATATACTATTTTTTATTCTAGTAATTTAGAATTGTTTTGTGAACACAGTTAATTGGGTATGCACAAGTATAATTAAGGGTATAAAAGAACTTACATCATCTGGGAGTACATTTCCTTTTGTTAAACTTTCTTCATTTTCTCTAATTAGTTCGTCGAGATCGATATCTTCGTCGTAGTCGAAATCATCTGCAGCTCCTTCATCATCCATGAACAGGTTAGGATTAAATGTGAAGAGATCCTTTCCAGTCAACTGCGTTGTTGAATCCTTAGTTACTTTATCCTTTAGTTCGTCTAAGCGGCCTTTTTCCTTCTCTTCCTTCCAACGTTTAAATGACTCCGCAGTTACCATTTCTCCTCCGGGAGGCAGTTCTCTCCTCTATAACACATTTAATTATTCTGTATATAATCTTTAATACCTGTCGTTCTATCATTTCTTCAAGAGTTTCCTCATCATCAACTACTTCTTGTGGCACATCACTAGCCAACACAAATCCTAATCATACATTTATAACCTTACACATAACATTAATATTAATGGTATTATTAATATTATTATAATATAAATGTATAGAAAGTAACCTGGTGGAAGACAATGCCTATATTTACAATCATCACCGCCATTTGGACAGACCCAAAACCAGCCATATTTCTAAAAATTAAAATTTTAAAAATATTCAAAAACCTTGGATTCAACTGCTTGTAAAAAGTATTTACAGATGATATCAGTGGTACAAGCGTTAGTGTTTTTCTGTTGTACTACACCTTCCAGAGTTGATATATCCCATGTGCTCATATTGTCATCTAAGCAGAACATTTATTGAACATACAATACTCTATTTAACTACTATAACTGGTCTAATAGTTACCTTCTTTAGATCTTTGGATACGTTGATCTAAATAAATATCAATTTTCTGATCCATTCTCGACTGTTTGGGCTCATAAAGCTTTTGGGACTCCATACTCGCTTGCTTTACAGTCTCCGTAGCTATAAAAACATTATACTCATTATCATATAATTGTATGAGAATTGTGACTATTTTTCCTAAAATAAATACTTTTAAAAAGAGATGCGATTAGAGCTTTTTGTTGCATGATTCGATTCTTTTCTTCCTTTTCTTTATTTTGCTGAGCTATATACTTATCACTATCCTTAGGAGGTTGGCCAGTTATCTGCTGCTGTACGCTCTTTATATATCTACAACATTTTGAAACCAAAATTACATAATAATACACTATTATAATAGAAATTCAGGTAAAAATAAAATATATATTAAGAGATAAATTAAAAATAATAATAAAAATAGTAGATAGTATTTAGAATCTTTAAAAATTCTAGATAATTATGAGAAATACTTTTGAACAGATTTGCTTTTTTTATTTTTCAGGCCAAAAGTTTTATCCTCTACGATTTTCTGTTTTTGTTTTTCCAGAGCCTTTTGCTGGGCCTTCTGTTGTTTGGCATTTCCTCCCGCCATCCTTACTCTAGCTTTACATATATATTAATTATATTTTACCTTAATATATCTATCTCATTTCAGATATTTCAAGTAAAAAATCATTTTACGATGGGGAGCAGATTCACATCCACACATCTATCCATATCTATGATTATTATTCATATATCTTTTACATTAACATATTAAAATTTCTAATAATACATAATTTTATTCTAACACTGGTAATTAGTTCCTAATATACTATTTATTACTATTAAACTACTAATATTAAAATAATTTTTATAAAAATAACTTGAATAATACATTAAACAGTGGATTGATTAATTTTTTCCAAATATTGTCCATAACTATACAGTTTGAATTGTGGATTCTTCATCATTTTGTAGATTAAATTAATGTTCTTTACATCCTCTGAGTTTTTAGCGATTATCCAGCAGGAGGTTTCATCGATCCATGAGATTGAAACCCAGAGTGGGGACCATATTTTCATGATTTCCCACTTTTTCCATACATTTGGGAATCCAAACATATAAAAGTGCTTTGACATATCCTCTTCACTATTCATATTTACTACTGATGGTTGACATTTAACTAATCGCACTGAATTCGTGACCTCTCCAAATATATTCCTTATTACCTTTCCCATACTGTTTGGAGTACTAGATGTGTCCAGATATGCTTTAATTAAATTGTTTAATGAGCTATTTTTACCCTTAATCACGGTCTCAAGTTGACGTATAAATACTATTGCCGTCATTAAACTATCATATCCAGCCTCATGCTCCTTTTCTCCCTCATTAATCATATCTCCATACCCACTAACCATTCCACTGGTCCCCAATGAACTTATTTCAACTCTGTTGAAACCATTTTGATTTGGTAAAAATGAATTATACAGAGATTTTAGAGTTGTGTGAGGCGTAAACTGTTGGTAATATTCTGAAATATACTTAGTATCGAAAATTGTTGGAAACACTTGAACCCAACTCTTCTTAAAGTCCTCAACGTTTTCAGGCAAATCTCCGTAGAAAGTTTGATAAATGTGTAAAATATCATAGAAACAGTTATGGCCTACAAGGATTTTATTGTTTTTAGAAACTGTATCAAAAAGTGTTCTAAGTCCTATTTGCCTATTTATTGTCTCTAGTTCCTCCTCCAAGACTTTACGCTCCTCTTCTAATAGTTCCATTTGAGTTTTGTAAACCACCACACATTTTACACCATTCCTCTGGGAAGAATTACTATACAAATTCGGGTATTTAATTGAGATGACAGAGTGCATTAATAGTCTTAAAAAAGCACTTTCTACTTCAAATTCTAAAGGTTTCATCCCCTCATCGCCTTCATCTACCATCCACTCATTTATCCTTTCTATCATTTGCTCCACTACTCTTCTATCCTCTAAATCCTTTATACTATTAACATCGTATTCTGTATTCAAATTACTATTAGATCTACTATTATTTTCAACGCTAGAATGAGACAAATTCTGTAAATTTAACTGTATTTGATTTAGTTTTGACAGTATTAATGATTTTCTTTCTTCTTCCTCCTTGGGTGTCAAATGAGTTATTCCATTTCTTATCCAACTGTTAAAGTCAAAATTGTTATCCCTTAAAAAGTTAAGAGTTGACATGTTAACTGAAAAGGTCTTCCCTTCAGAGGGAATTGTAAACAGTGATGTGGTTGTTAGATTCCAAAGATTATTATCAAATTTAGCCATCGTTAGTCCAATTTGACATGGAATAAACTTTTTAGCTCCCAAAGAGTGGGACTCATAACACTTATCAACTCCTATGAAACGCTCATCCTTCACATGTAATCCAGTGTATTCTACATCCAAGGCTACAAAATCGGATCTCTCAATTAACTCTGTAATTATTACGCTGTGTAGGTCCCATAACGGTTTTGTTGTTACGTTTGATCTAGTTGAAAAATGGTTTTTATAATTTATAGTAGAATCTCCATGCTTTATTAAACTAGAATTAAAATGTGATGAATTAAGGCAATTTTGATAATTTGAATGAATGTGTAGAGGAGTGGAATGATGTTCTGAAGTTTTATTTTGCGATAATTTATTTGTAAAAATCAAGGTAGAAAAGGATTTTTTATATACATTTCTATTAGATTTATTTAATACACTGTAGAATCCAGGGGATAATAGTGGTTTTGATAACATTTATATCATTACCATTCATTAACAAATTTCTATATCATTATTTTGGTATAACTGTATTTGTTGTTATTTTCAAGAATATTGTACATAAAAGGGTTAAATCAACATATTTAAAATGGAAGTATTAAATTACGGAATCTGTCTCGCAAGTATTCATTGCCTCATATTAACCAAATTTATATTTTATACTCTAGATTTACACAGTCTTTAACAAAACTTTTAAAGATAATTAGTTTTTTATATTTTTTAAATTTTACTCTAAAATTTTAATGTAGTTTAAGTTTTAACATTTGAAATGTAGTTTTAATATTTTAATGTAGTTTAAATCTAAATTTTAATAAAATTTCAGTAAATTCAAATGAATCATTTTGTTCCACCTTTATTTGGGGATTTGGAGAATTTTGACCCTGAATGTGTTGGTTCTCCTAAGCATTTTCAGTTTCTCGACATCAATTATCTTGATTCAATAACTAAAACAGGCCGTTTATACAAAAAGTTAAAAAACTTTTGTGACAACATACCTAATCTTGATTACTCCTCTGAATTGCCAATCATATTTACCAGTAATGGTAAACTAAACACTGATTCTGCATCAGATTCATCGCTGGAGTTTTTTTTCTACAACTCCCAACCATCTGATTTTATCGAAAATACTAATAGAGTCATTGAAATTGATAGTAATTTTGTAGAAAATACTGATAAATTTGCTGAAATTGACAATGATTTAAATAAAAAGAATGACTTTGAACCACGTTCATATTATTTAAGTTGTTTTGCAAATTCCATAAAATCATATTTGAATGATTATAGGAACTATTTAACTAAGCTGAAAAATGGTACTCATTTATCAGTGTCACTAACAACTTTTTCAAAATTTATAGATAATCAATTTAAACTTCTACAAGTTCTATACAATATTATCGTACAGGTATTTCTCAACTCAGTATTCCTACTTAATTATATACCATATTAACATATTTATCAAATTATATTTTAGTATGAATATAAATCACTGAAATATAAAGATGTATTTTCGAAATTCAAGTGCTTACTGGAAATTTTGGACCAAGACAATCCTGATGAATTTATAAATATTGTAAATGCAAAGTTAAGATATGATTTACTGGGATTGTTTAAATCACAACTTACATACTGGCTCCTCTATGGTAAAATTATTGATCCAATTGGAGAGTTTATTATATTATCACCTGAATCTGAGAATCCAGGTTTAAAGAGTAAATCGACTAATTTTTTCATTAGTGACTTGTTAACCTATACACCTATCACTACCGTTTCTGAGTCTAATAATTCCCTCACTATTAATAACATAGTGTATCATTCAAGAATAAATAATAATGGAACATTTGGCCCTGTAAACTGTAATACTGCTAATACTATACTTATGATAGGTAAACTAATTCCAATAGTAAAGGGTCTAAATAAAAGCAATTTAAAAACTAAAGTACTTAAAAAGCTTATTGATGATTGTTTATTTAACTATTGGAATGAAGCGACTTTGGATACTGAGACGTTCAGTTCAGCCATAGAAAGTTATCGAGTACACATTTCAACACTCTTATGGGATATTTATAATCCCAAGTGTAACATAGTAAATAAAATAAGGATGTTGAAGGGTATTTATTTCCTTTTAGATGAGACATTATATGATAAATTTTTTGAACAATCGTATGATACAATTTCTATGAACGTTGGTGATAATGCCTTAAAATCTGTTAATAAGTCGGTTTCTGCATTATTTAATCTTCTTAAAGATGACATGGGTTATGAAAACACCAATAAAAATGAAAATTTGGATAAATTTGAACTAATCAAGTGTATAAATCAATTTAATATCAATTCATCATTCAAATTTGTCAATGATATAAAGTGAGTTTTTTTTAAAAAAAATATGATATTTTAGGTTTATTGAAGGATGTTATGAACTCGGAAATGAAAGTGGTATTTGGTATTCTGACCTCATTTATATATTGAATGGATTTAATATGAATTTTATTATTGACCTTCAAGTGGTTAGTGAGTCCATCCAATTTTCAGTGGTTTTATCCCCTAAAATTTTTAATTCAGTTAATGGTAAAAGTTATAACGAGTATATAACATTAAACATCGAGTGTTTGTTGATTAATTTTAAGATTATTCCATTAAATTCTGCTAATTTAACAGTCACCATTGAGATTGTGCTAAATCACAACAATGGCTCTGAAGGTGATAATAAATACACTAGAACTCTAATAAGTAGAATTGAAAATGTTGTTGAATATAAAGAATCTAACTTAAAGTTAGGGATTGAATTGTTGTTTAAAAGAAATATTTTAAAAGTGTCTCTTAAATCGGTAGACGATGAGTTTTGTTTTCCAAATAATTATTCACATCATAATTCACACTACAATTTTCCTGATAATTGTAATACTGATTTTAATAATGATTTGTCAAATAGTTTGTCTTTTCTCTCACAAAATTCTGAGTCATTTTATAATGAATACAATACTAGTGTTAATGACTCTGAAAGTGTTATGGGAGGAACAAATTCAACTAAGAGTACTGAATATGAAGAAAAATTCTATGATGTGGCTAACGACTCAATTGATTTGAAAATTGAGATTAATCAACAGGGTGTTCTTGAACTACTTAAACTTGTATCAGATTTCTCATATATTGGAATTGTTCACCATTCTACTAAGGATTTGAATAATTCAATGTCTAAATTAAATATTAATGGAATTGCTAATAAGATTAAAATACTATCTTGGAATTATTATAGCATTAATTACGATACATTGAGTTATAACAGTCCCCAAATCAATCTATCTAGTTTAAATAATTACAATCCAGCACATTTTAACTGCTACGAAGTTGCTGATAATTTGGTTAATAACATATTATATTACAAGTGCAAAGATATCAATTTTATTGATGTCAGACCATATTATCAAACATTTCAGCTATTATTCAACATCAAGTAATTTTTTACAATATTTTTTATTTTAATATTCAGTTATTTTACAATATTCTTATACTAATATTTAGTTATTTTTTTAAGTATTCTTAATTCTCATGCAATATAGGAGAATTTTGTATGGTCTTGAAAACAAATTTCTAATTGATTATAAAATAAGGACTATATACACTGAAAATGAAAGTGATTCAAACTACTCTGAACAAAGATTATTACTTAGGAAGATTTTAGCTTTCAAACATTACCTCCACAGTCGATTTTCTCTTCTATTATCGAGTCTTTACTCACTTGTAATTTTGCCCAACTGCCAAGAACTCGAATCTTTCATGAATAACTCTAACGACTTTTTACAAATTATTCATAAGCATGACGAATATATATCAAAAATACAAAGGTACCAACACATAATTATTATATAAATCTAACTATTATATAATATTGAATATAGAAAATTGAAATGTAATGAACGTGTGGTTTATTCATTTATCCAATGTTTGGATGTTTGTTTGAAGTTCACACAAATTTTTGATAAATTTAATGAGTTTCTTGAACTCAGCCGTGAAAAGGTTTATAATTTTTCAACCATAATCGATCAATTAAGGTAATTATTCACAATTATAGTGTGTTTAGGGTTACTTTCGAGGATAATTTTTCCATAGTGAAAAATAACTATAACCTAATATAATATATTTTATTTTTTATGTAGTAGTTATGAATTTACTGTTTGTACTGATTATTTACGTTCATTTTATAATAGTAATCTAAAATAATAATCTAATAATTTATAATATTTCTGTAATAATAATCATGTAGTAATATAATAGTACATTATGCCATGTCAAATGACTTTGAACGTGCCGGCAACTCCCGTTTTAAGAAAAAGTATAGTGGCAAACTGACTAAAAACCTTATTGTCATAATTGTTAAGTGTATCTCCCTGGTGTAGAAATAAGTTTTAGAAAGATAGTTGAGTAAAATATTGACAAAGAGTACGAAGCCAATAAGAGTCACGAGGAAGCCTTTAATACTTCCTTGGTATTGTATAGGAACTTGACTGTCCAAATAAATATAATACTGAGTCATAAAAAGGCTATAGTTTAGTGACATTAAAATACTTGTGAAGACGGAAGCAGGTAAGTTGGTGAAGAACATAGTCATGTGCATAATTGCACTAATGATGTTGAGGAAGAGGATAATGGGAACAGAACCAACTTTGTTGAGAATAAAGGTTGAAAGTATGGAAAAAATAAACGACAGTGGGATTAAAATCTCATTAACGGTGAGAGCCGTTTTGTTGTCACCATACAAAATCGGGAATGACTCCTGTGCAAAAGTTAGTGAAACGACGTTCACCATAGATGCAAAAGATAAAACAAGAATATCAATTCGGGCAAGAATTGATAAAAAAGATCTAAATTCCCATTTGTTCTTGGGAATGTATACAGTGTCTTGGTCAGTTTCTAGTGATGTTTTTTGCTTTCTAGAATTTATTTCTTCTGATATATTAAGCTTGACATCTTTCTCCAAGGAGCTTGGGAATAGAAACGAGGAGAGTATAAAGATAGGCAAATGAGTAAAAATTAACATGAAAACAATAATGTTAAAGGGTTTGTAATCAGAGAGCCAGTACTTGATACGGTTAAGGATGAATGTGTAAAAGGTGCCGAAACTTAGTGAAACTGAAATTGCAACCATACAAACATTAAAGTGTTTCTTAGAGTATTGTGCGATAGTGAATACTGGGAACGCAATTCCATTTGAGGAAATCCCACAAAGTATACAGGAGAGAATTATAACTGCGTAAACATTCTTACATAAAGGTATCAAAATCCAAGAAATAGTCCTGATTAGTATAGAAAATAAAACAGTGAATTTAGGACCAAAGTTGTCCATGAAAATCCCAGTGAAAATGCTTGACAAAAACTCCGAAATCCTATAAAATGAGAGTAATCTGCCCACACTGTAGGCCTGATTATCACATAAAGGCTTTAGGTAAAACAGCTTTGGCGGCTCATCTACATTCTTACATAAGCTAGAAAATACTCCTTCACTTATCAAATACTTAGCTGTTGATGACCAGCCATCGTAGTAAGGTCCGATAATTGTTGAAATTATGAAGTACAGAATTAATCGATACAACCAGAATATCTTCATTATAATTTACATTTATTTAATTTATGTTACAAATTCGAAAAATGGTTTTAAATTCAGTGTAATGTAAAATTAATAAAATCATTTCATTTAATTAAAAAACAACCGTTAACGACAAAATAATAATGTACAAATGGAGAAAACTTACTAGAATACAACAATAGATGAAATTTAATAAAAATACAGATATTAATGAAAATTATTATACAAATTATAAAATAAAAAATTTTATAAAATTCATTATTTGTTAGATCAGCAACATGTGTCACTATAATTCTAAATTTTATTCACGTAATTTTAGTCCAAATATCTTTAAACATTATTATAAGAATTTTAATATTTTAGTTTTGGAAGATTCGTCCTATATTTAACACATTTATATGGATTTATATGTATAAAATTCTGCACATATATAATATAATAAAGTAACTACTTATGAAGTGGTGGAATAAAACTAAATTGATTTTGTTCTTTTTTTACGGTTCATGTTCAAAAGGATTAAAGCGACTTCAAAGACTGATCTGGCAATAATCATTGCTATGTGTATATAGTTGATGCAGCTGAACTTCTCCACGAGTGAAATGAGTAAAATGTTAAAGAACATTGAGATTCCAGAAAATGTGTTGACTGTGCCTACAAGGCTTCCAAAGTACTTCGAGTCAAACGTTGACTGGATATAAATATAAATCTGGGTAAAAAGTATTGAGGCGTATGCAATGAGTGTAGAGGCTGTGAAGTAACCTGCCACTCTCGTACCGCTAAACGCTACGAAGTGCGATACTATTCCAAACATGTTTGAGAAAATCAGTATTGTAAGTGGATTGAAAATCTTGTACAAAAATCCAATTAAAAAGGTTAAGATGAAGCTGAATGACACTAAATATTCGTTCAGTACCATCACATCATTGTATTGTCCGTACATTGTGGAGAACATCATCTGCATAAAATAAAAATCTAGAAAATTCAGAACAAAATAAGAGCATGTAACCGAGTACTCTAAGCTCTTCAAATATCTTACAAATTTCTTTAAGTTCCATTGTGAGTCATCCATTGATATTTCAGTTTGTACATGTGCATCAAGATCCACATCACTGGATTCACTTCCTGATTTTTCAATTCTTATCATAGTATTATCTTTATATCCTAAAATATTTATATTAAGAAATATATATTTTGTTAAATATTCCATAAAATATTATATAGTTAGAATAAATATTTAACGTTATATAATGTGTAATATTTTTACCTTTATCAATGCCATCTTTGGAATAACTTGATAACGTTGAATCCATAGAACTAAGGTCTGAGATCTTGAAATCTCTAACCGATGATTGTGAAAAGGTTTTTAGTGATAAATCAGAGCTGGGTGTATTCTTGTCATCTGTGGATGCTAAATCATCTGTTGATATCTGGTCATCAATATGCTCTACGGATTTAGTTGCCTTATGTTTGACCTTTGGCGTTGGCGATTTCCAAGGAAATAATAAGAGTCCAATAAATAAACATGGAATGTGTGTAGATAGTACCGAGTATAGTGTAAAGCGATGTGGATCTGTTCCAGTAAAACCGAGTAGACGATCAATTACCATAATATACAACCCTGCTAGGGTTATTCCTATACCCATTACTGTAGTTGCATATTCCTTAAAGTTAGTTGTGTACATGTAAATTGTCAAGGTTGGGTAAGCTATAGCATTTCTTGATAAACCCAAAAGTACTGAGCTGAAAACTATTGCTGAGTTACTAGCGTGTTTAACTGAGAATATTAGCCATGTCACCATTCTCATTATCATTCCAAATAAGAATGTTACTTTGGGGCCTAGAATATCCAACAAAAGTCCCATGAAAAATCCAATTGTAAGAACAGATGACCTGATGATTGAACCTAGTTTTGCTATCATAAATCGTTGTGCAGGGCACCTAAAACTATCTGTTGCCTGACCCATCCGGACGGATAAACTACATTCGTTAGCGTAAACATCGATTCTGCACAAATACTTCTCTGTGGACGTCCAGTTTCCGAAAAACGGGCCAACAAAAATTAATAGAATAAAGTATATAAAAAGTCTAATTCCAAATCTGCATTTTATCTTGAAATCATGTATCCTATAGGTATATTTACCCATACGAACAGGAATTCGAATAGTCCTTATCTTCATTTTTTATTTTACTAAACTATATAACTTTAATATAAAATTAGTGATGAAAAATACGGATATTTCATATTTCAGATACTTGATTAAATCTTATATCTAATTTTCCTTTTTTTATCACCCCCTAACATTGTCCTAGTACTTAGTTGAAATAGAATAAATCTGATAATACTGTTCTCTAAAAAATTTTCAAAACTATTTTTATACATGGTAATTAAATACAAATTAATTCACAATAATATGTAATACACATTGTATTAAATTATGAATTTGCAGACTTGAAGATTTCCCATTTCCCTCTGGATTTTCTGAAAAATATAACGGTAAAGACGAACAGGAATAACAGCCTCAGTACTAGCAGTGTAAGATTAATAGACCATATGATATTCTTATCCGTTATTGGACTAATTAGGAAAATGTTGAGTAATAAGCTGATCCCTCCCATTGTGTTAAGGAATCCTAGGATGCTCGAGTAGTAATCCTTATTAACTACCGACTCGATGTAAATATACACTTGGGTGTTATATATACTGTAGCATATGTTAAAGAAAATGACAATGAAGATCCCCGCTGTGTAATCGTAGAACATTGAGCATAGTTGCATCAAGGCCCAGATAACTCCGATTCCCATTATGAGTAAATATGGTGAAATGACCCTCGTTATGAACATGAACATTATACAGGGGATAAATGAAAATGGTAGTACGTATTCTGCGAACTGCAGCAAAAATGTTTCTGAGCTATAAATGATTGTGTAAGATTGTTGTGAGTATGTGATTGAAATCACGTTTAGGGAGAAGTACAGTGTGGACACAATGACCTCTACTGAGTTCAGTTCTTTTAAGAACCCTTTAAATGTCCACCTTGATTTATTTTCTGTTAACTCCTCTGTCTCCGTATTCTCCTTTATATTCTCTCCAATTACCATTACATTATCAATATTACTATTAAAACTATTCCTTTTAGTTATTTCACATGATTTTGATTGAGATGACCTACTTTCAACTGATTTTGAATGTTTACTGCTTGATCTACCTGATTTGCTACTCTGTGATCTAGAATGTGAAAGTGAAATTACTGAAACTTGTTTCGATAATTCATTGTATTTTAACCCTTCATATTCCTCAGTATCTGGTTCGAAGCACTCTTCCGTGTCTCCTTCCCTCCCCTCCTCGTACTGTAAATATTTTTTCGCGTCCTCATTCAAATTATCTGGGAAGAACAGAAAGGAGCCGATCAGACACGGTAACAAAAACACAAATATGAACACGAGTCCAGCCATCTTCGGTGATATTGGTGTTTTTCTGGCTACTAATTCCACCAGCTTAATAACAAAACATGTGAACGACGACGACGAACCTACGAAAATCATCACTTGAGGTTTGTACTTCTTCGTATATCGTTCTATTGTTAGGGCTGGGAACAAGGTGGCGTTGGACGTCAAACCTATCAATATCATTGCGATCCTTAGCATTGCTCCCGACTTCGGGAACATAACCAAAAAGATCCAGGAAAGTGTGCACAGAAAAACGCCTCCAATGGCTACTATTCGTGGCCCGAAAGAGTCCACGAAAATCCCAGTTGTTACAGAGGATGCAAACTCAAACATCCTCGCGTATGATAGGAGTGAGCTTATTGCAATTTGCTGCTTTTCGCATCTGAACGTATCAGATGGTGGACCCACAATATCACTTTCATCACATTTTGATATGTATGCATCGCATTGAAATAAAAACTTCTCCGTTGTCGTCCAGTTATCGAAAAATGGACCCGTTAATGTTGCGATTAAGAAGTATATGGTTGTTTTCACCAAAAACCGTATTCTCATCAGGGTTTTAGTATGTACACAAGTTTCCTGCTTTGGGGTTAAATTCAAACCCGCCGAATAAACATCTTCGTGTATGATTTGTGAAGTGATTGTAAAAATACCCTAATTACTAACATTTATGTTATAATCAGGGACTTATTTGAAAATTTTCAAAAAACTGAATGTATGGAAAACGAAAAAGAATAATAAATTTAAAAATACAACCAACCAAATATTAAATTAGTCTAATTAGTATCCTAATCTTGAGATAATCAATAGATGCTCAAAGAACCTCAAAAATTACTTATCGAAATATTAAAAATTAAATTAAAACTGAAAATAGTACAAAAATATTTATAATACAAAATCTACATTAATTTTAAAATATTACATCAATTTATTGAAAATAAAATCTCATCTATATCGAGATTATTGGTGTACACATGCCATAGAATTTTGGGATGGGGTCCAGAGAGTCAACTTTTCATCTTCAGGGAGTTTCCATAATCTAATCCTGCCGTCTGATCCACCAGATAGAAGCAAATCGTCCTTTTCCATGAGGTGTAGGAAGTGAACTTGCTAACACAAATTATAATTTATCAGGAAATACCTCGTCGCGGTGTGCCTTCCATATAAACAACATTCTCCCAGAACTTGTACACCAAATAGTTATTACTTCCTATTCCCAAATGTATTAATTATGTTATTTTTTTATGATTTCTAGTCATTTATATAACTATTTTAAAGATGGGCGAGCCCTAGTATTACACTAATTACTACTTGTCATAAGCATAACTAATGAAAATAAGTAACTGTGTGAATAATTTATAAAGAATTACATCGTGGCCTGCGATTAGCTGTTTATTTTTGCTCCTAATAACGATTGTGTAAACCTTATTTGTATGTAAAATGGATCCACTTGAACTGGGTGAGAATTTCGCACTCCTGTTAACTCCAGGTATACTCACAGTCACACGCTTATCAACATTATTAGAGCTATTACAAGTGTTTGAGCCTACTAGAGTACACAATTCAATTGTATTTGACTGTAACTTAGGCTTGGCGTTATTTCCTGAAAGATCTACCGTAGTTTTATTGTAGGGATAACATGAAATTGTATTCCCATGGGATATGAAAAGATTTTTCCCGGACACTAGTATCTTCCTAATATCAAGTGGTTCTAACACCTTTGTAGTATTTACAAGTACTGGTATCTCCCTTTCCATATAATACGATAATATGTCATTATTTGATGATCCTACTAGCATTACATCTTTATTAACCGTTGAAGTCATTATTTTATGACCATTTAAACGTTTGCTGAGCCTTCCACCTGCTACCACTCTATTACTCTTGACATTGACCTTTCTGATATTACCATCATAACCAGATGTGTAATAATGACCGTCATATATGTTAATCGATAGTATGGCGTTTTCGTGAAGCTTTAAGGTATCAATTTCTTCAATTTCAATACTGTCCTCCTTAAATAATAGTCGAAATCGTTTAATAAATCCTAAATCTGTACCCATAACTAATATTTTAGAATCTTCGTCATAACGAATACACCGAACTTTTTGTGTAAATGTTAAGCACTTCTTTTCAACAAATTTATATTCGAATTCATCTGTTCAATTATATATTTTGTAAAATTAAATTTGTAGTTATTATGGAGAAAGCGTAAAAAATACCATATTGAAATATTTTTATTGCTCCTAGGGTTTCCAGTTCGATAAAAGACCATAATTTACCAAGTTTACTCAAAAACGTTTTCTCCTAAACAAAAATGAAATAATAATTAAAAAACTTCATAGGCGACGATCAGTGAGCATTCATTTTCCAGAACAACACAGTCTGAAACTGCATGGTTGTAGGCACTTGTAGTTGAAACTAATTTACTCTACAGTCATTATTAACTAATAGTAATATAGTAAATATGGAACCAATAGTAATGTTGGAGTCGTTCTATTAATTTATGTATGTAAAGTAAACTCAAAGGTAATTAGGGTACCATTGGTGGTGTAGGAGCATCATCGAGATAGTGGATTAAGTCGACAAATTCCAAAAGATGTTGACTACATCTTGTATCTGGTCTGGTAAATAATTCCTAAACATTAATTTAAGTTTATAAATATAAAATTATGTGAGAATACCTTTAAGAAAGTATCCAAATAATCCACAGCGTTATGTAGATGCTCTAGAGCACCTAATCCTGCTGCAAATTCTATATCTGGAAGGGAAGGAACATCGCAAAAATTCTGCTCCAAATCACGTTGAAGTTCCTCAAATTCTGCGAAAGTTCTATATCCTGAAATTATAATTATTAGTTTATATTTATTAATAATCTTGTATAATTTATAATTTATGAATTAATTTGATGGAATTAACTGAGTTTTATGATAAAAAGATACTTGACCAGCTCCAATCGTTATATGCGATGTTGATTTCATATTGAAATCTATGCGATTTACCTTTTTTTACTGAAACTGAAAATCTCGAGAGGTCCATATCCAATGTGTTGGATATTTATGGAATAATTAAACTAATGTATATACCCAATACAATAACCAATTTTTCAGTTAAATCAAACTTTATCGCATATATATTGTAAAATAATTTCTTTTATTTAGATTAATATTTATAAATTTAGTGTAAAATATATTTAGTTCTTTTATATGTAGTATTAATTATGGTAGAATCTAAATCACATGATTCGGGTAACGATGAATCTGACCCTGAATATCAAAACAATTATGACATAAATGACAATGATCATGAATTCGAAGATGATGATAATTCTGAAATAGAAGAAGATGATATGAACGAGTTGGAAGATGAAAATGAAGATAACACAGGGGAAAGTACTCCAAAATCCCAGAAAATGGTCTGGAGAAATGACGAAAGACCTTTAAATAGCGGTAATATATCTTATACATCTAGTTATATATCATAAAACTCTGTAAATTTTTGATTAGATGAGGAGTTGGAACTATCACCTGGGTGTTATGATATGCTTCACAGGATTACTCTTGATTGGTCCTGCCTTTCTTTTGACATTTTAAAAGATGATCTCGGTGCTTGTAGGGTCAATTATCCCTTCGAATGTTACGTTGTTTCGGGAACTCAACCTGGCACTTCCAAGGGTATGGATTCCCTAATTCACGTCATGAGGTGGTCAAATTTAACTAAAAATTTTGGCGAACTTGATGAGGAGGAGGATGAAGACGACGAAGATGATTGTGTTTTCAGAATTTCTAGTATAAAACATAAAGGAATTGTTAATCGCATAAAAGCTTGCCCTCAAAACAGTAGACTTGTATGCTCAATGTCAGATACAGGCAATGTACACATTTGGGATATACAAAATCAACTTAACAATATCAACACAGGTAATAAATTCTATTTATACATATACATAATTATATATAATTATTTTTATTAATTTATTATAATTACACATTCAACATGTATCATTGAGTAGATAACTGGAAGTCCGAATCTCCACATAAAAAGAAACCTTTGTTTACTTGTTCTTTACATAAATCTGAAGGATATGCAGTTTCTTGGAACCCTTTAGTTAATGGTAGACTTGCTACTGGTTCTTGTGATGGTTCTCTTGTTCTCTGGGAGCCTGCTGAAGGGAGTTGGAACAACACAAAACCACTGCAACTTGATACCTCAATCGAGGATTTAAAGTGGAGTTATACTGACTCAAATGTACTTTTATCTGGTTCTTGTGATGGCTTATTAAGGTTATTTGAATATAATAAATTTATTATTTTAGGCTTGTAGATGTTAGAAACGGCCAAGTGGTTACAAAAGTTACTGTTTCAGAAGCTGACCTTAACTCGATTTCTTTAAATTCGATAGATAATAATTTGGTTCTGACTGGATGTGAGGATGGGTCAGTGAAGATATTCGACCTTCGTTATTCTGAAACTTACCTTTCTAACCTCAAATGGCACAAAAAGGCTATAACTTGTGTGGATTGGCATCCGCTTGACTCATCAGTATGCTCTGTGAGTTGTAGGGACGACTCCATCTCAATTTGGGATGTGTCTATTGAGGCTGAAAGTGCAACTAATTCTGATATCCCTCAACAACTTCTTTTCCTTCATATGGGCCAGACCGAAATTACAGAACTAATGTTCCATAGAAATATTCCTGGAGTTATAATCTCAACTGCTCTAGACGGATTTAACATTTTTAAAACCATCAACGTTGATTAGTATACTGAAAGTAATATACTCACTATACATACACTAATATATATTCTATACCTTTTATATACTAATACTAATATACATTTAATCCTGTATACACTAGTACTAATATACATTTGATTATATATATATATATATATTTAAAATATTATAAAAGCTTTTTGGCTTGTGTTTTAACATTAGCGATGGTTTCAGTGATATGGTTTTTCATTGCAACAAGAGCTCTCCAATCACTGATTAGGTCAGGGGAGTCCAAGCTATTCTCCTTAAACTGGTAAGTTAAGGGCAAATCAAGCAAATAACTCTCCAAGTATTCCAGTGTTTCAATAATGTCGTACACATCCTTCTTATCCTGTTTAAACAATGGAGTTTTAAAAAGAGTTGAAAGGTTAAATTTCTTCAGCTGGTCAAACAAGTTTGCTGAGTTTGTGTTATTGTTTACAGAGTTGTTTACAGCGTTGAGTGTATTATTGCCCATTGTTTCGGTAGAGTTAGTTTTCACTAAACTGTTTAACCTTTGTAGCCTTGACTCATACTTTAATTTATTCTGATTGTATTTATTCTGGAAGTCTTGAGTATTTATCTTCAAGTGTGAGCTGGTTCCGATTTCTCTGATAAACTCAACAGCTGAGACTAATAGCGTAAAGGCATATGCCTCTTCAGATATGTGTCGACTTGGGTGTCTAAAATACTGGATGAATTCTATGCAAGATTGCAGTTCCACAGGGTTTGTCAAAATTATTGTCAAAATCAATAGCGGGAATGCCTCATCGCAACTCACGTCCTTATCACTAAAAATTATTATACAGTAAAATAAAAATGTTTAATCTAGTAATATAATAACAAGATACGTGACTTTCTGTATTGAGTAAACCACAAGGCGGCAGAAATTAAGTATAATAATCAGTTTATCTCTAGGTGATCTGTATTTATATAAATTCTTTAAGTGATTTTGGGCTTCTTTTAAAATGTTGACATCGCCCATTGTCGTTATTTCCAAATGATGTGGTTCTATCCAGTTTAAACATAACATCTGTATTTGCAGTCTTTCGTCTTCTATTGCATCCATAGGGTCCATACGATAACATCTAAAAAGATTATCAGTTATATTTTAGTTTTAATTTTAATTTTTAGTTTGAATAGGATTATTTTAATAGTTAAAATTATGTATAGTTTACTGAGGATAGAGTTTTTGCATTGTGAACTTTTCGAAACATTCAACTGTCTCAGATTTCTCCTCATCGGTCAATTTAGAAAATATTTCCAACTAATGAATTAATACATTGTTTGTATAAATTGAGTGCATATTATTTAATAGTATTTAGAAAGGTACTGAAAGTAGTTTAGGTGCATAGATATCGATGAAGTTGTGAGATATTGTGGCAACTTCACTACGAGCCATATTACCAGGTAACATCACCACCAATCTACACCATTCATGAATAATTATCTAATTGATAATATATAATAGCATAGTATAGAAATATACCCTTTAATAGCTGTGACAATATCATGGCACGAGGGATCTTTAAGACGTTCAAGGAACTTATTGTACGGTGTTTCAGGCCTAATATATGTGCCTAAAACAATGTTAATGAAAATTAAATTTAGGTAAAATGTTACTTGAGTCTAGAGATTCTGTGGAAGAGTTGTAGGTTTCACAAGAGTCCGTATAATTTAAGGAATGAGAGCTGTCCAAAGTGGTATCAATACTAGAAGTCTTATTTAAACCCTTATAATATGGGAAGGAAGATGATTTATCACTCGCCGAGAAACGCCAAGAGCGGTCTGTATCCTCCTCTGAAGTAGAATTCATAGGTGAAAGTGTTTTTTCAGGCGAAGATTTAACATTCTCTACAATAAATAATAATTAAATTAGAAAATTATATATATTAGTATATGGAAATGTGTTAATAACATACCTTGGAGTGTTGGTGAGTCTGAAAGTTCAAATTCCTGAACCATTTCAAATATTAATTTAAATTGTTAAAATCAAAAATAAATATATTGTACACCCGTTATCATATTGAAAATTTCTCAATATTATATTACAAAAGTTTATAAAATAGTTTATGTATAAATTAAAATGTAGTTAAATAGATGATTTGAAATTTAATTATTTAAAAACATAAAGAATAATTAATAAAGATTTTGAAAATCATTTTGTTAGTCGGCCGATGATGTATGTTGTGTTCGTAACATGATGTTGTGAAAATAATAAAAATAATTTTTATTTTTATATTTTGGTCTTAATAATCTATTTAATAATGTATAAATTAAAGTATTATTTGTTTACCCTGGAGAGTTTCTTTCTCCTTGTTATACTCGCTGTTATGATTATATTAGCCTTTCTCATACAAGTTTCCATCTTCATTTTCACTTTTCCATTATGTTTCCGTGATAAATATTATTTTCATAAGCTAGGCAATAGAATTTCCTTTTTCTTCGTACACTTCAGTAATTTTTTAATTAAATTTTTTATTTTCATATTTGATATGGCTATTTCAGTTATTTACTGAAACGATTTAAAATATTTTTGTAGCTGTCTTTTATATAAATCCGCACTGGAAATGCGAAGTCTTGACAGATTTGCCTTCTAGAGATCCCAAAAATAGGGTTATTTTAATGATAAACCATGTTAGCCTTGCAGGTACTTTCCACCAATTACTACCCATAATATTATAATTTCAGATGCTCTTGTAACAACCTATCTCGGAAAGAGATTTTACTCCACATTTTTATATAAGGATGCACTTCACAAATTATATCCTAAGCCCATGCTTCATTTAATCGGACAAGTACCAATTTATTTCCACTACGATAAAGAGACAAATACTAAATCTATAAAGAAGGACTGTGTAGTAGGAGTTATGGAGGTAGATATACTAAATTCACATAAATAATTCAGAGATGTAAAGTTTTAATGGAAAATGGCTTTGACTTAATTGTATATCCTGAAGGAACTAGATCTAAGACGGGTAAACTTCAGCAGTTTAAGGACGGGTTTTTCAGATTCGCTATTGATAATGGTTATGATATCATTCCATGCGGTATTGCCTAATTAGATATATAATTCTCCTAATACTAAATCTCCTTTACACATTTATTCACACCCTCATGTACTCACATATATTTATATAAAAATTTTAGCTGTTCATAACACTAAAAATGCGCTTGGTAAACCATGTTATGCTAAAAACTGTAAAATGTATATGATGGCAGGATCCCGAGTCTCTCCAAAAGTATGTTTCCTATATTCGACTCAGTTATACATATACAACTAATTCATTAATCAATGATTAAATAGGGAAAGACTGTAGAAGAGTTAAAGCTGGAGGTAAGAAAGAAGGTTTATAATCTTATTAAAATGTCGCCAGCTTTTGATCCCTCTACCGAAACCGTAGAAGAACTAGAATAATCTTGTGTAACATATGGTATAATATCTTACATAAATATATGTCGTCGTTGATTTTGTGGTTAATTTTGTCCAGAATTTATTAGTTTTGAGAATAATTTTCTGACAATTTGGGAAAAAAATAAAATTGTGTAAATTGAGAGTAACCCAATTAAGTGGAATCACAGATTTAAACACATTATTTTATATTTATTTAAGACGTAAATTTTATAATAAGATTTTTAGTAATTATGTGATTTCCACATGATTATTAAATAGATACTGTTTATTTAAATTTTTTATATGATTGTCTTGTACGCGATTTTCTGTATGTATTGACTATGTTTTTTAGTTTTCAGCACGCTCCTTTATTTTCATTTCATTTTTACTGTAAATTTAAGTAAGATAAGATGGTCTGGAGTGAATGGTGGCCTCACGACCCCGTTCCTCAATCTAAAGTTACTGATCCTTACCTTGTTAAAACTAATTCTCAACAAGTAGTAATTTTGATATTTTTCTACTTAATTATTATCATAATTAATCTTACTTATTTACTTTTAGTTTCTCTTTGTTAATTGATTTACAATGTCACATTCTTTATATTTAAGTACTTTATTCACCGACATAAACTGTGTTATTTAGGTATACTGGTGGTGTGCCTGTGGCCTTAGTAAGAAACAGCCATGGTGTGACGGATCACATAAAGGATCTAGTAAGTCTATTTTGGTTTAATTAAGTTTTAGGATTCAAACCTGTTATGTATGTTCCACAGAGTTCAGGAAGAAAGTTGATGTGCGGATGTAAGTATTCCTGTAAAAGACCGCTTTGTGATGGGTCTCATCTCTGGGTTAAAGCTCATAAAAATATGCCAAAAGCCGCACTTGGCACCTTTGGTTTCTTTTTCACTTTCGGTGTTTTCACATCCTGGGTGTTCCATCCATAGCACAGAACTCAGTTTTAAAATAATTTCTAATTTTTATTTTTATACTTATATATATGCGTGGAAGTATATGAGATTATGTTATGGAGGTTCAACCCATTTATTGTGTTTTTTAATGAGTTCGATTAACTTATCACACGCCTGTTCTTTTGGTATATTCCTTTCAATTAATTGTTTTTTTACATACAAATCCACCTAAACAATTTTATTTACAGTTTAGTATACTTTTCCTGGTGAACCTCCTACATAACCAAAATCTGCATCTGCCATTTCACCGATTCCGTTAACTATGCAGCCCATGATAGCTATTGTAACTCCCGGTAAGTGGCCTATTCTTCTTCTTACTTCTTCCGTTGTTTCCTACAAAATCATTAGACACAATGGTATTAAATATAGTATCAGGTTTACTTGAATGTTAAATAATGTTCTGCCACAGGAAGGGCATGAAATGAAATCAGTTTTAATGTTCCTCATTCTACTGTTCTAAACAAGGTGTTAAATTTTAAAATGAAGATATAATTGTGTAAAAAGGTGAGTAAAAAAATAAGTAAAAACCTGTAAAATGTCTAATGACAGTTTATTAGTAATATCAATAGGTAATTTTGATTTGATTATTATCCCTTCACCCATCTTATCTATCAAGTTACACCCCAAGAGGCAACAACTATCAACCAACATGTCCTAAAAGTTAAATTAAAAAATGTATTAAAAATTTATCTAATCTCTTTAACAGTTGTTACTTGTTGATTTTCTAGACTTGGGAAGTTTAATTGGTGAATTACCGGCAAGTCACATTTAGTCTTGTTCAACAAGCCAAATATTCTCCTAACCGTGTACATGTAATTAAGCTTTGGATCAATATCCAGTATTATGAACCCGATTTGGTTCTTTCTATCCTTGAAATTCGCCTGAAGTTTTTCATTTCTCTAAACAATCATTTTTTAGAAGATTAATTTCTAACCTGATGTGTATTGAAAAGGTCTAATAATTGATCATCAGTTTCATTGCCTGTGATTTTAACAACTAATTTTTCCAGTTTATTCAACTCATCCACTGCATCTTGGTCATCCAACATTGCTTGTCCTTGAACTTCATTGTTCAAATCTATTCCCATTAATCTACTGTCTAGCTGATTAGCACCCCTGTTATCATTATGGTATCTTTTCGGAGTAGACCTTGTAAGGATATTATACTCATCAACTGTGACTAATCCTATTGCGAACTTGATCGGGTTATACTTTAGCTTCCTCAATGGTAATACTACATTAACTCCGCCCTCTATTAGCTCCTTTATTACTCTCTGCTTGTTGTACTCGTGGAAGTATGGTACATCTTCCAAAAGAACGAAATCGACGCTCTTTAATGATCTCGATGGAAGACCATTAACTATATCCAGACCCAGCGACTTGTATAATTCAACCTAATCACATAAATTAGAGTTTAAAACGGAGAATTTAAATACTGCTAAAATGAAGGTAAATTCTCACCCTATTATTCAAGTGATGCGAACTCAAAACAGTTCCCACCGACCCGTTTGGGTTTAGTAAATTGTTTTTATTACTATCCTCGTAGGTCAGTACACTTTTTCCATAATTTACTTCTCTCCTTTCAATATTTCTAAAATCTCTCCAGTCATCATAATTAAAAGATTTATCTGGTATCAATTTATCATGATCATTAAGCCTTTCATTCAAGTGATCGGTATTAATGATTTTAGTTCCTGGATACAGTTTTTGAACTGATTCTAAGAGTTTTCTGCATGGAATCAGTTCAAACCACGGGTCTTCCGTCAATGACATTCTTATTGTATCTCCGATTCCATCAATTAGTAATGATCCAATTCCCAAGCAACTTTTGATTCTTCCGTCATCGACTAGAAAATTGATAGGTATTATTATACTTATATACATTTATTGTATATGCTTTTGAGGAAGTACCTGATCCTGCTTCTGTTACTCCTAGATGGATTGGATAATCCCACCCTCTCTTTTTCATTATATTAACCAGTAGTCTATATGCGTGAATCATGACAAATATGTTAGATGATTTTAGTGAGAACACGAAGTTATGGAAATCATTCTTCCTACAAATCTCAGCAAATTCAATTGCTGACATCACCATTCCCAACGGAGTGTCTCCGTAATAGCTCATTACTCGACTACTCAGGGATCTACACATTAATTAATTTTGTTTATTATTTTAATTCCAGCTTATTCTAATGAATTATATTTATTTTAATATATTCTAGTGTATTCTAATGTTTAGAAAAGAATACCCATGATTTGTTCCTATTCGTATTGCCTTTTTAAGTTCTTTACACTTTAACACCAAGGGTGTAAAAACCTCTTCTATGTATTCTCCGCTCTTTTTAAACTCTTCTTCCGTATTATATACCTTCATATCCCAATTTTTCCTTCCAATTACATAATTTCCTGGGTTTACTCTAACTTTATCGAATATATCTGCGCATAACATTGCAACCTATAAATTAGTTTCGCATCTCTAATCTTACTTTTGCGTTAAAATGTGTATCTGCTATTAGCGGTATATCACAGTTTAGGGAATTGAGTTTCTCCTTTATTAATTCAGATGATTTTACTTCTCTAGGTGATTGAACTGTAATTCTAACCATATCTGATCCGTACTCTTGAACCTTTAGTATCTAACAAATATTTACATTTGTAAATACAATAATGTAAATTAGTAAAAATTACTTGATCTACTGTTTGTTGAACATCGTTAGTATCACAGGACGTCATTGTTTGGATTGCGATTGGGTTATTTCCTCCGATTGTAACCTTTCCGATTTTTACACATCTCGTTGGGAACCTTTCTCTCTGGTAAACGTTTTCACAGTAGGTTTTATCTAGATCTTCTATAACTATTTTACATGTTTTAAATTAAAATTACCTTCCTTTTTATCAAAAAGTCGAGAATCTCTGTTTTTTGAGTTAAAATTTGCGATAAATGTTAAATTCCTTCCAAATGGTCTGTTTAATCCCTAAATTTCAATGACTTCCGAATTCTTAATATTATTTATTTAAATATATTTAATTTAAATTACATCTTTGGCGTCAATTTTGTTAGAATCTATTCTAACACCTTCTGTGAAACTGTTTATTAGTAAAAGAACAAGGACGGTATGCATTTTTGTTCACCTCCATTTATATATTTAAATATTGAGAACATGATTAATAAATGAAATTAAATGTTTAGGATTCTGGGGAGTTACACATTTTTTCAACGGTTTCCAATGAGAGGGACTTTGGCCTCTCTATAGGGTACCTTAGTGCTCTTGCCCAGACTAATTGGGACAATATTCCCATCGATCTTGAAAGTCCAAATAACACTGTAAAGATTTGTGGTTGATCGACATTAAAATGACTTAATAGAACCCCAGTTGAACAATCAACATTCGGGTTTGGATTCCTAACTTTCCCTATACAAATTTGTAAGGAGTTTTCTTTTAAATTAAGTAACAATATTCTAGTTGTGGATAAACAAACCTGATGCTTTAAGGACTTCTGGAATTGCTTTTAGGCAAGTATCTAAAAGTTTAACGAGTGGATCATCTGGGAAGTGCTTCAATGCGAACCTTACAAATGCAGTATGTCTGGGATCTGTGACTTTAAGCACTGCGTGACCATATCCTGGGATTACTTGTTTTCTTGCCATTGTATCTTCTGCATACTTCTTAACTGTTTCCACTGTTACTTCCTTGCCTTCCATATCGCTTAGCATCTTTTTTATCCACACCAAGCATTCCTGGTTTGCCATTCCGTGTAGTGGTCCTGATAGTCCGCACAACGCGCTTGAAAAGCAAAAATACGGGTCTGCCAGGGCACTTCCAACTAAATGTGAAGCATGCGCACTTACATTTCCTCCTAAACCAAGATTAAATTACCTTTATTTATATATCTAATATACATAATAAAGTTATATGATATATGTAAGTAATATATAAACGTAATGTTTATAGTAGTAACCTTCATGATCCGAGTGAAGTGCTAGGTATAATCTCATGACATCACTAAAGAGTTCAGACTTATTTCCGAGGAAATGTGCCAAGTTCGCGGCCTACAAATATGATAGATTGTGAAATTAAATATAACTTATATAATGTATTATTATCTTTAAACTTACATAGTCTAGTGAAGAGTTGTACTTTACATCTTCTGGTTTAGTGTTTGCGTCTATAAAAGACCTGCGGTAGATGTATCCTACAAGGACTACATTTTTTGCAAACAAGTTAAGGCAGTCTTCCAGAGCAAGTTTCCAGCAAGTATCCTTGTGGTATGTCTTATCAAAATATGCTTCTCTGAATACAGACTCAGTTTGAAGTGCTGAAACGGCAGTTATGTATTGGGTCATTGGATGTGTATCTGTTGGGAATCCGTCTATCACCTTGTAAACGTGTTCTGGTACGGTACTACGCTTGTAGAGTTCATATGACAGGTCATCAACATCAACTGGCGAGGGCACTTCTCCAGTTAACAGGAACCACAGAACAGACTCAGTATATGGGCAATCTGGGTTCTTACCGGGCAAAGCCTTGAGCATTTCATCAACTGTAAGACCTCTAAACCTTATACCATTAAATGGATCCAGTTCGCTCGTTTCAGTCACCATTGCTGGAACATCTTTTAATCCTGAAAATAACATTGAGAGTGTGACTTCTCCTAAACGGCAGTCTCCGTATTTCTTGTGCAATTCAGCTACTTTCTCGCGCTTTACGTTAACCATACGCTCAACTTTATCTAGAAGGCGTTCTACAACCTTACTCCGTGCTAAATCTGACTTTTCGCGTGGAGTTTCCCTCAGTGTTAATGAGTCCAATGCCTTCCCCTCCAACACCCCTAATCCCAATGGTGCAAACGCTCCAATTCTTAAGCGTTTAAATAAATCATTCTTGTTCATTTTTCCCTTGCTTGTTGAATAATCTCTAACATTTACCCTGTTAGTCAATCCGTTCCTTGAAATTTTGGTCTTAATCAAGTAATCTTTTGTAATAAGCGTATTAACTGGATTCAAAGAGTGGGAATTGATAGCTGTGTTAAGTTCTCGGAGGTCAAAATTATTTTGTTCTGAGGTCTCCAAATCACACTTAACCTCATCTAAAGGCCGTTTTTCAGTTCTTTGATCATCTTGAATTTTAAATTCATTAACGGTTATGAGTGGAGAACTCAATTTCCTGTCAATTGAGAGGCTATGTGATCTTCTAATGGAATTTGGACGGACTAAATGATCATGTGTGCAGAGATAACTATTATTTCTGTTAAATGAGTTTGATCGTAGTTTGCAATGACGTTCTTTTGGTTTTTCTATGCCTCTTGATGCTTCAGAAACGATTGACCTGCAAAAAATGTTGGTGATGTCGGAAACTCGGTAGTCGTTGAGAACTGGGGAAAACAATTCGTCATTCTTCTTTCCATATTTCGATAAGTTACAAATAGACTTCCTTAGTACCATTTTAGATTTCATAAATGAATTGTGTTTAAACCAAAAATTAAAGTTAGTTAGTAATGAATAAAATGGAAGGGGGGGAATTCAAAAATTTTCTGGATTCCAAGGGGTAAATGTAAACTGAAACAATAAATAAACTATTTCAGTTAGAAATAAGAATTTAAAATGAAAAAAATTATTAATGTTTATGATATTGAAAAATTAATCTTTGGAAATGATGTGGTAAAGAGAACCTTACACCCAACTTGATTGAAAAGAAAATGCAAGGAATCGAATTTCTGTCATCCAAACGATTATATAATGATTACTCTATGTGTTTTGAGTTTAATTAACACTATTTGAAGAATTATATTTAAATTGCACATTGGCCTTCCTATCGGCAAAGTATCTAATTTTTCAGGTTATTTATTCTTTCTTCTATTTCCATCATTTCCTGCATTCTGCCTGAGTTGTTTCTCATTGCTCCTTCCATATTTTTACTCTCAGAAGAGGTTAAAGCCTCGTTTTTAGGTGGATTTAGATTATCCAACGTCGCATCCACACCCACTCCAAGGTCCTCCAACAACCTATCTACAGCCTTCTCCTCCTCTAAGGTATCTTCAAAATCTAAATCACGGCTATTTACTATGATATTGATTGAATAATTAATGAAGCTAAGCTATTTAATCCATAAATAACTGTGAAATTACTCATCGAATCTTCCATAGCATCCCCCATCATATCAATTTTTAAGTTAAGGACCGCCCCCTGTTTTGTGATATTCGACATTATTTTCTGGAACTCAGCTACGTTGGTGTTACAATTAACTTGAGTCATAAGATCACTGACGTTTTTAAAGCTATTTGATAGCAACCTTGTGTTGTGAGCAGTTTGAAGTTGAGATTGAAGTGCTGCCATCTGTGATTTCATATTGCAAAGATGGTCAACCAATCTTCTGTTTCTGAGAACGTCTTTGGCTAATAATCTCGCATTTTTTATCCTTCCATGCCTCGCCTCCTCCTTAAGTGTTGCAACCAACGACTCTTCCTGCCTTTGTGTAGACAATTTCTGCCTCTCTAGGTCACGAATTGTCCTATTTATTGTACGCTTATTTTCCCTTACTTTATCCTCCAATTTACTACTATTAGATCCCATTTTAATTAGTTTACAAAATTGTTATAAAAAGTAACTAAATTGTGTAACCTTTCTATAACTTCAGGAATTTTTACTAGAGAAAGCGATTCTTTAATTTCAAATTAATTGTTTTGACTAATTTGCATCAGTATTTTTGTAAGAAAATATTATTGGCAGGAACATGAGCCAATAATGCTCAGTGAGAATTTTAACATTAATAATACAAATGTGTAATATGCAATATTTTTAAAATATAATAATAAATATGTTACTTAAAATTAAACATAATAATTTATCACGAGATTCTCATATTATCATATAAATAAGTGACCCTATTAAAAACTACTGTGTTAACATTTTTTTCTAAAATTTTCTATCGCAAACAATTTTAAATGATAGTATAACATAGTACATAATTTTAATGGACTTATTTCATGTAGTATTTTAAATTTAAAACATGAATCATAAACCAATACACTGTAATATAGATCATAAGTAGCTAATGTCCTCATCTAAGCTCCCAAAAAGTTTGGAGGAAGACATTGAGCTCATTTCTAAGCTAGAAAATGTAGAAATAAAGAAACTAGAAGATAGCCTTCTGGAAAATGACTTTCACTTTGATGATGAAAGCCATGGAATTCAGTTCGAGGATTCGTCCCAAGAATCATTGCCCCAAGTCCATAAATTTCAAGTAAACATTAGGTTAAAGGAGTCTATATACGCAATAAGTAGAAAGAAAGATTGTGTAGTATCACTACACATAGAATTGACCGATAACCAGAACCTTCCAAGTATACACCTGAAAGGCATATTAAATTCATCAGTTAAATTACGTAATAAGTGTCTCTATTTCATAAATAACGTAGCATTTTCAGGATCAACAACATCAAGTTTCAGCATTTACAAGCTCGTAGTAGATTTTAAGAGTTTCCTGCAGTACGAGTCAAAGAATGAGGATATTGAACAAGTAACAGAAAATTCTTCAAATTTTGACGAATTTATAACACTCTCATTCTCTTCACTTAATGACGCCGAGTTTACACCAAATGATTTTAATTTTAATGGTGAACAAGGTGACAATTTAGATGGGCAAAGTTATGAGAGTAAATATAAAGATACCACCAGGTACAACAGCATAACAATCTACAAGAGTGATAGGATATACAACCATTTGATAACACATTCTCGGTACTTTAGAGAGTTTAAGGAGGAAGCAGTTTTGGGTTCAGGTTCATTTGGATGTGTAATAAAGGTTTTGAGGAACACAATAAACTATGCAGTGAAACAAATACCAATTTATCATAACTATGAATTTATACTCCATGAAGAAGCTGCTGTACTAGCGAGTCTCCAACACCCAAATATAGTCCGTTACTATGACGCATGGGTGGAGCAATCGCCAGAGTATCTGCTAAACAAATATAACCGTCAATCCAACCTACAAAATAACAAATTAGAGGAAAACTTCAGCCCTGAATACACTCCCAGAAATAATGATTTTCAGTTTAAAGGCAAATTAGATAGAGTTATTGAGGAAATTGACTTTGATGATCAGTTTAATGAAGATAGTGATCCTGATAGTGATAATGTTGATCTTTCACCAATGGATAACAGAAATGTTATAAAGATACATAATAAACATTATAAAAAGAATAAACACATACCTAAAAAGTGCCTGTTTATTCTCATGGAGTACTGCGGTGAAGAATCTCTGTTTGAAACTATAAATAAACAAACATTGCATGAGAGTCCACAAAGAGTTATTGACCTTTTTAGACAAATTATGGAGGCACTGAGTTATATTCATGAAAAGGGCATAATACACAGGGATGTTAAGCCATCCAACATCTTTCTAAAGTTTGAAAACGATTTTACAATTAAGCTTGGAGATTTCGGACTAACAGCAAAACTACAACAATCCAAAGGTATATTTGCTAATTATAAATAATTGTAATAGTTATAATATTGTATAAATATTATTGCAGGTAAGAATACAATAGTTAACGAGAATGGAGTTGTTGGAACATTGCATTACATGGCACCAGAACAGTCGGAATGTGACGCCTATAACGAGAAAGTAGATATTTACTCAGCAGGTGTTGTGCTGTTTGAAATGCTTTCCAAGCCGTTTCAAACTTTTATGGAAAGATGCGAGATCCTGTCATCCTTTTCAACACCGAATAAACAGTGGCCAGAAGGATTTAGAGAAAGAGTCGACAACAGGTTATTCAAACTACTGGAGTCTATGCTAAATATAAACCCCAACAAGAGACCGTCAGCGTCTCAGATTCTCCAAAACGAAATCTTTACATCCAACAAGTTGAATCTCCAGTCACTATATAATGTTATTACTCAGTACCCACACTCAATGGAGTCAGTTCAGATGTTGAACACTATATTCTCAAGGAAACAACAGTATAAGAAGCTTTCAGACTACTATAATATGGTAATTAGTAATAATGTAATAAACTATGTGAATTTGGAACTAGGACTGATCTACGATAAGGAGTTTAAACTACGAAATGCTCACAAGGTACATCCACACCTTTTGACACACTTACCATACTCTTCAAAGGGTAATTTTTTAAATTATGACCAGGATAAAGGAGTTGGTTTAGACAAAGATAAAACGTTTGAAAAGGATAAAAGTACTGAAAGAGATAAGAATCTAGGAAAGGATAGGAATTACTACAGAGGAAGGTTGCTGTTGAATAATGGTAGGTGCTGTAACCTGACTTATTCGCTCCTGTATTCCTTATCTGAGTGTATGACCAAGGAACTAACTACCATAATTAGAAGATATGCATACTCACCAGTATACTCTACACATGGAAGTGGGAGTGTTGGCTCAAGAATTGAGGGCTTGAATATGAACTATTTTCTGGGATATGATATTATTGTGGACTACATGATCATCCTTAACGAGAATGATGAAAACGAGATGAATCTAGATGCATTTTTTACATATGAACTAGTCTCAGTTTCGTCTAGACCCTTGAAGAGGTTTATAAACTGTGCTCTAGTTCTTGAATGGAACCATTATGAGTTTTTAACGAAGTTGCTCAGTTCCTTAAAAGTGCCAGAGCAACTTCTGAACCAGGTTGAAAAGCTAATGTTATCAGACACACTAGTGAAAGGAAAGGTTACAGGAGTTCTGGATGAATTGAACTCAATTTCCATTAATTCTCAAACTTTGCCATCAGTTTTACTCAACCTTCACCCATTCCTGCACAAATTTAAGGGAAGAGTGTCTGAACTCAAGAAGGGGCTGGAGTCTGTGTTAAACTGTGAAGTTGCCCAAGAATTCAGCCAGTATCTTGAAAACCTGCAGTTTTTTGAAAGATTTCTAGCTGACTTTGATGGATTGTATCACTTTAATCCCACTTACACTGAGTCGAGCAGTAACTGTAACAGTTCAAACATTCCAAATGACCAGTTGAGCCAGAGTGGTAGGGAGGGAATATTTGAGAAGTTCTACTTTAGAATCTTTCTGGAAATTGGGAGAAGAAACTTTGGAGATTTAATATTCGGTGGATGCTACAACAAGATAATTGAAAACAACACTAATAGGAGAAATGCCTTTGGATTCGAGATGAATCTTCACCCAATTTACGACTACTTCACGCAAAATATGGTAAACAAGAACTTGTATAATAACCTTCATTTGAATTATGCCCCTGAAGTTGTGGTCTATACTCCCCAAATGAGCTTGATAATAGTGGCAACGAGCCTTGAAAGCAAGTTCTGGAGCATCGGAGTCAAATGTTACAAGAAAGTAGGAGGACAACTTAATATAAAAAGGATCACCAGACTAAAGAAGGCAGGCCTATTCTCACTTCAGAAACTTAAATATCTAGTTACCATTAAAAAGAGCAATGATAATCACGAAATCCAATACTTCATTTCCGATATCAACTTTGATAACAAATATGTAAGTTGTTCTTTACACATTTGAATATTTGTTAAATTGGTCTATTGTAGTAAGGTATTTATATCATCTTTAACATAATTATGAATCTAGTATTTAAAATAAAATTATTTTACTTAATAATGATTGTTTTTAGACTTTTTGGGGGGAGGATAATGTTCTGGAGCATATTTTACACGATATTAACCCGAACTAATTTTTTAACTAGATTTTAAATTTGTATATGTTATTTAAATGGATTCCTTTGAAACTTTTGAGTCACCACCCAGAGATGTGGTAACTAAGGTTCTCTTCGGTAACAAGACTAACCTTCTCGCTGTATCTTCGTGGGACCAGGTAATGTTTTTTGGAGAAATAAATTCATTTAGACTGTTAAATTTTATGATTCTGATCAATCTAATAAAAATCGCTTATTGTTCAACCTCGACTGGGAATCCACAGTTCTCGACTTCGTTTTCTTTGAAAATGATAAAAAAATGGCTCTAGCTGATTTAAACAAGAATGTTAGTCTGTTAGATGTTGAAACTAAAAATTACTTCACGGTTGGACTTCACAACGGCCCTGTTAGATGTGTTCGATACCATGAACCTACAAGTAATTTCGTTAATCATTTTTAAATTTTACTTTTAAACTAAATAACTATTGTAAAACACAATAATTACGTTTAATACTCAATATTTATCATGAACAAAGTAACTATCATGAAAAACTTAATTATTAATTAGATACATTGATTACTGGAGGATGGGATAAAAAGGTTAGGGTATTTGACTTGAGAAGTTCAAACTTGAAACCAGTAGTTGACGTTGATATTTACGGGAAAACTTATTGCATGGATTTGGCTAGAAACTTTCTAGTCGTTGGCGATTCTATGAAAAGGGTAATTTTATATAATCCTAATATATCATTTTACAACTTGTTTAACAAAATTTTCAGGTTTATGTGTATGATTTAACTAGTGGATTCAGTGGGTTTGCTAACCCTGAGACTAAAGAGTATTTTAATTATTTTTATAATTTTTTAGTGGAGTTTTAAAGTTCCAATATCGGTTTCTAAAATGTTTCCCGGATGCCACTGGATATGTACTTAGTTCAATTGAGGGTAGAGTAGCTTGGGAATATTTTCCTAGGTTTCTGGAATCTGAATCGCAACAATACGCTTTTAAATGTCATCGTAACAAGACTCCTAACGACTCTGATGTCGCTTTCCCTGTAAATTGTGTTGATTTTCATCCCAAATTCGGTACATTTGTTACTGGTGGTGGTGATGGTCTCTTGTGTGGTTGGGATGGTATTTCCAGGAAACGTCTTTGGAAGAGCAGTAAGTTTAACGGCACTGTTGCTTCCGTGAGTTTCAACCATTCTGGAGAAAAACTTGCTATTGCTGTTTCAGATGTCTTCCAGCTTAATCCTCATCAATCACAGTCACCGAGTTTACATCTGAAGCATTTAAAGGATGAATTTAAACCCCGTAGTAGACACTAAAATTGTACAAATTTACTAAACTCCATATTTACCCCTTTAAAATTCATATATAACTTGATTAAATTTCTATATACTCTTTCTAAATTTCTATATGACTAGATTGAATTCGGCATATAACAAGTTTAAATGAGATATATTCAATTTTTAATATATTATTTTGAGTTATATAAAACTTCATTCACTGCATTAGTATTCAATTCACTCAAAGTATTATCGTGCGTTATCATGTCCATCAGGTATGATTTCTCCTGAAGGTTAGTTAAGCGATTCTGATGATGGGATAGATTATATAGTAAAAAGTCTATGGTTTCAACGAGTCCTTCAACTTTTAATAATTGTTCTATTTTCAATTCCCTTAACAATTTATTAATAAACACATTTGCCAACAAGTAATCCTTTCTGTTAGTGATCCATACCTTAATAAAACTTAACAAATTATTCAATAGGTTCTCATCTCCCTCCTTAATTCTTTCTACTATATAGTCTATTGGGTCATTTTCTAACTTTTGGTCTTGAAAAATCACTTTATTTCTGACCTTTTGTAATATGTCGTTGGTTAACTTGATGTTGTTCAGCTTCATTGATAGTGCTAAAGACTCTCTATAGTTATTTTCCAGCATCAATGAATTTATTTGTGACTTTACAATCTCTTCTTCGTGTTCTTTCATCACTTTTAATCTTCGTTCTTCCTTGCTTGAGTCTTCACAGACCATAATTAGGTTATTCGAAATACTATATAGAAGGTTATTATGTAAGTCAATGTCCCATATCTGTAAAATCATTGTGAAGTTTTACCAGATGAAATTAATTTTACTGAATAATTATATTGAATAATTGTACTGAATAAGTTTATTATATAAGTTTATTACTTTATCGTTTTCATGATTATTAAGAGTTTGTATGCATTCTGAGGTTGGTAAATTCCACAATTTCACAAATCCGTCCAGTCCGCAACTCAGTAATTGCAGATTATTATCTAGTAATACTACTTTCATTACTGAGTTGTTATGTCCCTACAAATTACATTATCTAATTGGTGAACTACTTGTAATATTTTAATATTTGTAAAATTGCTCAAATTCCATATCCTGATTGTTTGGTCCATTGATGTGCTGATTAGTGTCTTTGTCAATTTCATAAATTCCGTGTATAATACTGATTTTCGATGGCCAATGCATTTGCCTTTGACTATTAGGTTTGTTGAATAATGTAGTACTATCAATTTGTCACTACTGCAGCTAGAAATATACTAAAAAATTGTTATTTGGTCTATTTTTGTATAAATAAGTTATTGTTAAATATACCTTTTGGTTATGTGATAATGATAAATGATTGATATTTGTTTTATGGACAACACAGGTGTGATTTGATTTATCAGCTTTTAAGTCGCCAGTCTCGTCGTTTTTTCCATCAATGTTATTATGTAAATTGTTATATAAGGTGGTCTCCCCAGATGACTCAACATATTTTGATTTCAAATCATTAAGTTTAACTGTGTACAAATTCATAATATTGTTGCTGCTGGCAATTACATCTACAGTGTTATTTGGTCTTGGGATCATCAGCACTGATGTTACTAGATATATGGTATTAATTAGCTTTAATTGGATTAGCTTGTTTAGATCCCATAGTATTATCAATTTGTCCTTAGAACCACTCAGGAGTAGGTTTTCTACAAAAATATCAGAAGAAAATAATTAAATATTTAATTATTTTAGTACTTTCCTTATTGTAGTTAATTGTTGTGATTACATCTTTATGTGTTTGTGATGTGTTATGGAGTCCAAGAGGTATGAATTCGTTAGTATTGTTCAGCAATAATATTCTAAGTACCTCGTCACCAATCAGCACTATCATTAGTTTATTGTTTATGGAGTATTTTTGATACCACAACAAACTGTATTCATAATAATTCCTAACATTTACTGGTAAAGGGGTTTCAATTCCGCCTACAACTTCTCCTGGGTTGTCCAAATCTAATTCCTCATCAGTATCTTCTTGATATTCGGGCTTTTCATTGTTATTTGATGGGAGTAGTGTGAATTGGAACAAGTTATTGAAATTTGACAGGAACGATTTAATTAAATTGAAGCACTTGTCATAGAGTAATACTGTTCCATTTAAGCTCAGAAGCATTATAATCTCCTTAGTGAAGTCAACTCTTTTTACTAGGCCAAATCCGTACATGGTTGTGCTTTTCTACAAGGATTATTATTAAATGATTATATTAAAACTATTTATTAGTTTATACATGTAGCACTGATTCGTTTATCGGGTCTAAATAGTACAGTTGGCCAGACTCTTCTATGATCAACAACAGCCAGGAACTTTTCTTTTTAGCATCAATTTCATCGTTCAGTTTCCCAGTTACTACTTCAATGGATGTTATGTTTTCGTGTTTTATTATTCTCTTAAAGGGAATTATAGGCTCGTTTTTACTATTAGCATTTATAACTAAATCTTCACTTTTTCCTGATTTATCAACACTGCCACTCAAAGACCACAAATTAATAATGTTGTCATTATCGAGTGTTATTAAACCTATTTCGTTATCTTTTGTGATTATATAATTCAGACTCTTAACGTATGTTGTGTGGTCTTGAAAGTATGCCAACTTTGTTCTTTTGACGATATCGTACAGGTGTACATCTCCTAGCTTATTACAGATGAATAGTTTTCGCGACTTGAAATACCTATATAATCGGTTAATAGATGATAAAGTTTATTACTTTAATAGTGATATTGGTGAATTTTTCAGCTTAAAGGAGTAGTTGAATTTGTTATTATTGTACACTAAAACTGTTCCGTCCATCAATCCAAAACAGATATCGTTATTTTCATTAACGCAAATTGTGTTGACATTGTTATTGTTATTATTAATCTATGAATAAAAATTAGGCAAACTGTTCAGTACCTTAAAAGTTGATAGTAGATGTAAATAAATCCAGTTTTGTTTGTCGGATAAAAGTGAGTAAACACATAGTATATTATTTGAGAAAACCAGAAAAAGTAGATCTGATGATGGATTTATAGCATATCTGGATATTCCTCCTAGAGTTATTACACATTTGTTGTTGTAACTCTTCCCATTATAGAAATTTTCTTCATTGGAATCTAATATACATAAAACTTCTCTTTTGTCTAAAGCCAAGTTTAAATCTTTGTCGTTCAGGAGCGCCTCTAAACATTGATTAGTTAGTAAATGAATATTGCGAAATTAATGATGGATAAAAACAAACCTTTGAACAGGAAATCTGTGGATGATATTGGAGCTTCGATATTTGGTAGAGGTGCTGCAAATAAACAATTATCAAATTGCGATAAAAAGGCCTTGAAACGGCCAAGAATCAGTATATCATCTCCTCCATAACTAAAATATGATTTTACTTCCCTATAAGAGAAAGATAAACGATTTGAATCATCATCCATTTTATAATACAAGTTTATTTCATTTTATATAATAAAATCTATGTTACAAGGTATATGTTACATAATAAAGTGAATTCTTTGTGTGGATAATCATTATCAATTAATCTTCAAAGATATATTTTTTTGATCGCAAACTGTTGTTAATTAATATTATGATTTTTTATCTGTAAATTTGTTTATTAATGGTTGAACCTGAACGTCTTTTTTTCTACGAAGCTTTGTTGCAACAGCTTGTAGATGATGGGTAAGTTTTATTTATTTTCACAGTCTATTATAATTATTTGTAGTTTTGAAGATGCTGCAGCATTGATTGAAGCTAAATATAAGGTTAAACCTAACTCTATGTTAAGGAAGGATCATTTGTTTGACATATTTAACAAGTGTGGATATTTATCGTCCAGAGTTTTATTAGAATCCAAGTTAAATGAAGAGGAAGATGTTTTAAAAGGGTAAAAACATATATTTTCATTTTTAATTTTAGTGGAAAAAATAGAGTTAGGGAGGTTTTATCCTACACCAATGTTCCTGTTGAGATGAACCCTGATTTGAACGAGGTTTCCTATAGGATCATGGCTGAAATTCTAAACCATAAGGTAAAATATTTTTATTTTCCTAAAATTAATTTAGCCATCTCGATGTGTTGCTCAATCACATGATTGTTCACTTGTTGCTGTTGGAGGTGTGTCCGGCTCTGTAAGAGTTATCCCCTTTATTAATGTTCTGAATAAGAGAGAGAAAAGGTAAACCAAGTTAGTAGTGATGATTTATTAGAAAACCCAACACCTTGTCAACAAACACGCTTTCCGGTCATATTGAGCAAGTTGATGCACTTGACTTCCATCCAAGAAAGTTTGTTAATTTTTCAATTTTCATAATTTGAAACTCTATAAACACTTTAGAAACATTTTGGCCTCTGGTGGAATAGATAATACCATAATTTTCCATGATATAAATACCTCAAATGGTTTTATATACTCGACGTCAGAAATGAGTAAGAAATGGAACTAATTGAAATTTTCAGAACGTATAAATGATATGTTTTCTATAAGGTGTATGAAATTCCATCCCTGTGGTGACTTTTTATTTGCCGGCACATCGAATTCCATCATTAGATTGTACGACGTCGTCACTTCGAAGTGTTATACATCTTCAAAAACAACACATCAACATAAAGTTCGTTTTTCTGATTTGAAAAAATACTTATAATAAATTTCTAGGGTGGTGGTATTAATGGTTGTGATTTTAACCTGCTCGGTTCATTACTGTTCACTGCTGGCAGTGATGGCTCAATATTGGTATGATTAACAAATTCGTAATTTGATTTATAGATTTGGGACTCTAAAAACTTGGAATGTATTTATAGCATGGATAGTGCACACAACGATTTGCCTGTAATATCTATTAAGTGCGATGCAAATAACCATTATCTGTTATCCTCTGGTCTAAACGGAATTACAAAATTATATGATTTGAGGATGCTTAAAGAGGTAGTTAATTTACCATTTACTGATTTTTCAGATAACTAGTTACGGCCATGAACGGAACAACTGTATTAGGACATTCTCTACATTTATTAATAATTATAATTACTTTATAACTTTTTCCGTTTTATCTGACAGTAAGTTTAATTCCACTTTTTGGTCTTTATTTACAACTACTTTAGATAATTTAAACTACTCTGAGGGCTGTTTATATTCAATTAATAATTCATCTTTGGTGTTGGACATAACTTCAGCTTTTGGCAAGTAAAATGTTTTATTCTTTTAAGTTTTTTATAGGACAACTATATGGGACGTTTTATCGTCCAACGATGAGTTTTCTATTATCACTGCATCTGAGGATTCAAAGTATTTTATATCAAAAATTAATAATTTGCAGGACACAAATTATAAACTTTTACGATCCCAATTTATAGATTCATTTTTTTTACTTTAATATAATTACTGGGTTTTTTATGTATAAAATATGGTTTTTATTTCAACTTTCATGCAGATTATGCATTCTTTTTAAAAAAATCCAAACTTGAAATATAATCACAAACGCTAGTAGATAGTCTTTAGAATACACAGGATTCAATACAATACTTTTCGACTAACACAAAGGAATGTAGAGGTAAAATAAATATGTATAAAAAATTCTCATTAGATAGCGAGTATATACATTTAAGAAAATTCAGTAACAGTTAGATTTCAACTTACTAATTTACATTTTTATTATCTGTTAATTTCCTCAGATTAATTTTAAATAAATTATATTGGAACGCTACAAAGTCATCCAATTTAATAGGTTTTGATAGTTCAGTCATTTGTTTGTCAGACCTATATTTAAATATATCAAATGAAAAGTAAGTTTACTTATTATTTAATTAAAATAAAAATATAAACTAACATTACTAATCCCCAGTATGTCCAATAAAAATAAACTCCCAAAGTGTGTATTTCTAAACTTCTTAGAAACTCCTTTACTACATCATCTGATGGGGAAAAGTTCTTCCCGAGAAGTTCAGAAAGATATACTGAAACAAAAAGAGGTTTAAATACATCTTCCACAGATGAGGAACCATGAAACCGGTAATATGTGCCAAATGGATCATAAATTATATATATTATTTTGAAGAAGTTAGCAATTTCCCAACCTATATAATTGAATCCAGAATAATCGAAATCAATCAAATACATTCCATGATTAAGGTCAAGTGTATTAGCAAAAAACAAATCGTTATGACAAAACAGGACTGAATTTGTGATTGAATTTGATGTGTTTATGTGATTGTTAAAGATTTTTTTAAATAATTCATAATTTTGTGTTAACTCATTGTAGTCGAAGTCCAGATTATACTTCTTGATGATTCTCTCGACATGTTGAGACCACAGAGATATTTTGGTTAAAAACATAGGAGTTCTATCCCATTCCTTTGGAACAAGTTCAGTAACCCTCTTATGGAATTTAGCTAGTGATGAAGCAATTCCAGTCAAAACTGATAAGTTCTGTAATGATTCTGGTTGAATAACATCTCCTTCAATCCATTCCTGAATAGTGAAATCACCGAA
Organism: Theileria sp. buffalo; assembly: GCA_026724395.1. NCBI lineage: Eukaryota > Apicomplexa > Aconoidasida > Piroplasmida > Theileriidae > Theileria > Theileria sp. buffalo. The sequence goes on along the minus strand of JAJHPJ010000001.1, from coordinate 373 downwards.
TCTGCCTATTATCTTAGGTCCAAAATTATTATCACCTAATAATTTAGCTACCTTAAACTGTGCATCATTATCAACTACCAACGAATTGCGTGTCGGTGATTTTTTAACACATACTGACTTAAAGGGATACTGATCTCTATATGAAGGAGTTATACTGACCATATGTGCTAGGTTTGTTATTCCATTTAGCATCGTTTTGACCTCTAGACATTCATGATTCAAATGGTTCCAGAATGGAACATGTTTAATACATAGATTCTTTATATTACTATGGCTGTTATCATACTTAAACGTCAATGAACTCAATTTTATTTTATCACCCTGCTGTTCTGAACTCGTTGAATCATCATAGTTTGAAGGACTTAACATGTAT